>BOPN01003426.1:65000-85000 GCA_017312705.2 Penaeus japonicus | reverse complement strand
TGCACTACTTTAAGCTGTATTGCATGGTTGGCTTCATCCTTTTAAAGCTCTGTAGGACAACACAGGGTTGACTTACAACATATGATAAAATCATGATGTCAGTGCAATCAAAAAGAGATGCAGAAAAATATGAAAGACACAGCTGTAAAATTACAAAATAGACTGGATGTTCTCAACCTGTATAATCCTATAAACTTAAACTTTCTAGAGGTAAAGGTGAAACATGCAACAAAATTATAGGGAGAAAAATGTTTTATTAGTTAACTAAGTAAAGCAAGGGGACAACAAATTTCTAATGCCAGCATGCAAGACATCAGCATACAGCATAGGAGAGTATAACTGGGGGGTATTCTACCAAGTTCTTGTTTTACAAGCCTTTCCCATTTCAATTGATAGAGGACCTGCCTAATATAATAAACTGCTACTGTGTTCTGTATTCTGTGAATTATCATTAACCTCAAGGATACCCTTCTAATAACCCTAAGTTAAGAATCACTTACTTAGACTAAAAGTATGGTAGACTGAAATGGTAGAAAATATAATAGAAAAATAATAATGAAAATATTAAAACACAATAAAATGTAATAAAGTAAACAACCTAGGCCCAAATCTGAAACCAGAACAATGTGACGTGTTATATCAATTCTGCTTCTGGTACATTAGCATGGGTTTTCTGGATGCTGATAGGGTAGAGTAAGATGATACAAGTCAGAGCGAGATTACATGGGTTGTTAATAAGGTTTCCTTTGGCCACATCGGAAGAGGATGGGTAAACTCGGATAGGTTGTGATGGGATACTTAAGATGAGTTAAGATAATACTGGATAATTACCATTCCTGTGTCCATGTCTGAACAGGATAGGCAAGGTTACGTCCCATGTGCACAGTGCAAAAAGAACTTCCTTTAGGGTGACTTCCTCTCATCACCATGAAGACAAAGGAATTTCCCTTGCTTATCCCTAAAATTACTCACCACTATTCATCATCGAAATCTTTCATTATATTATCGAAAATAAAATGTAAGAGCAAGGTACATCTCAACCAGAATATCCTTAAAAAGCATTTTCAGAATATCTGTTAATTTCACCTGCTTAAAGGTATAACTAATACTCTCGAAATCTCTTCCCTGATATCACTACGGCACTCCAAAGAACCTACAACTAAAATCAATATGAACAACAAGAGTATCAACGAATAAAATAAATAAAGTAAGAAATATATTTAAAAATCCAAAAAAAAAGGGCTCCTCTCTCATTCATCTTCTCCTCCTCATTCTCCTTTTCTCTTCTTTCCTTACGAGGTCAAGAGGTCAAGCCTTACTAGGGTCATATTCCGGCGAGGTGGAGTCCTGATTATTGTCCTTGTTCTCCTGATTTTTGTCCTTATTCTCGATATTTTCCTGATTTTTGTCCTCCATCGCGAGTTTGTTTACCATTATTCACCCGCGCGTCCGAATCCCCTCTTGCTTGACTTTTTGTCTTCGAAATTTCGTTTATCATCATCATTGTTGTTATTATTATCATCCATATCGAATGGTTATTAAGGAGATTATTTATTTTTACCAAAGAGATAAAATTCTTTTATAATTTTCTTTTTTGTTCAAAATTGCTACATTTTATTGTTCTGCTATAACTTTTTTTCCCCCATCTCCTTCTCATTTTTATAACTATCTACCCAAATAAGTTGTTATAGTTTGTCTAAACATTTTATCCATCGTTTTTATTTCATTATCATTATTGTTTTATTATCTGTAGCCGTAATTGCATTTCGTTTTTTTCCAGACTTTTTCCGAGCTTACTTTTTTTTCGAAAATGTGAATAAGATTGATATAATATCCACACTGTATATAGTGATATGATTGCTAAGATTTATATAATATCCACATTGTATATAGTGATATGATTGCTAAGATTTATAAAGTAATGTTATATGTGTATTAATATTTTTTATCTATCTGCATTGAGGGACTGTTCGGAGGTCGAAGTCAGAGTCACTGGCCATTTACTCTTATTGGTGGTCATGGAAACCGAGTAGTAGTTCAGTTAATAAATAATTTATATTTTATCTTTAAATATCAGTTGATTACCCACGTTAGTTTATAATCATTACTGCATGAAACGTGATTCAACAAGAAGCAGCCATTTGTGTTGACATCTTTATTTAGCAGTGACAGATTTTCAAAAAAATACATTACTCTCTCTCTCTAAGCATGACGAAGTATTCACCCTACATCGTTCTGGCTGTGGTTTTGTATTCCACAAGAGCGAGGCATGAACTCTAGCATCTGTCAACTTCCACCAAAGACTTCTACTTCTAGGACATTCTCGAACGACTCACGTGTGATGTACGATAACGGCCAACATCAACAACTGTCAATTCTATTCACCTGCAAATTCACGCTTTCATTGTGTGTATGGACGTCATTGTCTTTTTCTTTGCTCGGATATAATTTTATTCAGAAAACTAAGTACAGGAGAGTATACACGATTTCTTGCGAGCATTAGCCTTATTTAGTAATATCGATATCGATCTCTTGTCCTTAGAAGGGGGTTATTAGTCTCTTAGTTCTCAACATTTAAAAATACTGTTTACATACAAGACCTTTTACCCCAGAAAAGCTTTTATATCTTATATTTAAACCACGAACGAAAAAATATCACATGAAATAATGAGAACGCGATACGGCCGTACGACACCTTGGCTGCCATCGGTACGACACCCAAACAAACCGGGCGCAGACGGCGGCACAGAACCGCTGCAGACGAAAGCAGCGAAAATCTTCAATTACATCCTAATTCATCTGCATTTTCCAAAGCCGACGACCGTCGTCTCTTTCATTTTCGAAAAGCTCAACATCCGCACAATCCACCATGTCGGTCAAGGCAGCGCCAGTGAGGAAGAGCAAGTCGGAATTTAAGGATAAAGAAAAACCCGCTCAGATCCGCGCTAGCAACATCGTAGCCGCCAAAGGTAGGCCGATTATTTTGACAGTCACCTGAGGGACGAGAGAGAGAAAAAAAAATGTATTTACAAATTGGGGTTAATGATGACGGGGAATGAGTAATGAAAGAGTAAAGGGTAAACGAGCAAAAGTGTCAAAGATTACGGCCGGGGGTGTGGGTGGATCTACGAAGACGGGAGAGCAATGAGTCACGCACAGGTGAAGTTGTTTTGTGCTTGATTTTGCCTTTGCCTCGAGGCTTTTGCGTGCACGTAGGCTTCGACGAGGAATTCCGATCGGGAAAATTGATTTAGGTTAAGAATTATTGGACAAAACGCATAATTGACTTGGAATTTTGTCTTTGTTTACGTGGGTATCTGATGGGTGTAGTTACATATTTGGCAATTTGGGTGTTATACAGGACCGTAAAATAAAATCGAGATAATCCTTTCTATACCGAAAGTCACACTTGCTACGGGAAAACGTAATGGGAATGCTCGAAATGGGTAATAGTGAAGCTATACACAAATTGGCAAGAGCAACCAAGGAAATTGTATCGAGAATCGACAAGTTTCAAAGCACGTGTAGAAAGGTCAGAGTATTTTTGAAGGAGATGCTTTATGATAAGACCTTGTAAACCGAACCGGGCTCGTCAAATAAGTATGGTATTTTTCACAAATATAATCTAAGCTGTCCACTCAACTGTGTGAAGACCTCTTTGTAAAGAGTTTTTGAATGGTAACTTGAATGAGTTCTTCAAAATAATGCTAGATAAGTCCAAATAAATGCTAAAAATAGGAAAGTGACTGTGCACTCTGATGGGTATAAAATCCATATCTGTAAACTGTCGTTGTGCTCATCTTTGTTCATTGTGAATTTTCAAAACTTGAGCAACTTATACAGGCTTGATTATAAGAACTTAAGAAGAACCAGAGAATCAGAATATAGACTACACATAATCAAAAACCCTCAAAAAGGATATGATGATGATGAGAATGATTATGAGAATTTATTTAGTCCGGTTATCCATCAGAAATATTTTGTATAGGTGATTAGATTTTAACATGGTTATTTATATTACCAAATTAAAATTGGGGAAATAGTTTTGCCATCTTGCCATTTGAACTCTAACCTCAAGTCCTGGAGGAAATTGACTTGCAGGAGACTGTATAGTTAAGGAATTGCTATCCTTTCAGCAATACAAACAGATTTTAAGTTTGTGATTAGGTTGCATTGTTGAGTTTTAGGAGATGTCATTCTGCCATCATACTGCATTATGATAATTCTTTTTTTCTAAATGACATGAACTTATTAATGAACATGGTTAACTCTACAATCTTTCTCCACACACTCAGGTTCTTTGATTCTCTCATAGTTATATTTGAGTGTCTTTGGGTTAAATATGTATTCCTATTTATTTTTGAAATATATATATATATATATATATATATATATATATATATATATATATATTAATGTATTTAGATAAATATTAATGTTTTTAGATAAATACATATATTACATATGATTTTTTTTACATGTAGGTGCTTCCACAAAACTTAAATATCAAATAGTCAGTTACTCTACCTGACCTCATATGTTTACCATATCACTCAAATTTTTCTTGCTGAGGCAGGCCACATCTTAAGATTTTCAGCCAGGGCTGAGCATGTTTGGACGTGTGCGCATTTTGTTAATTTTGGGACTTACGAGATATGAGTCATTATTTGATATATTACCTAAATGATTCATATTAGCAGTTGGTATAATATACACACACATAATAGACAAACTTCCAGCTTTTGTTATTGTATTATATTGTCCACTATTTTTACTTCTATTTAGAAAAATAGTATCAGGTCAGGTATGAATTATTATCACTGGGAAAGTAGTTTTTTGAAGTTATAGTACAAAATATAATTCAGTTGTGAAGTAAATGTTTTTAAGAGGGAAAAGTTATCCAGATGGTCCCTAACAATTTCTTTTAGCTTCTCTGTGATGTGTGAGGGGTATGAAATCAGTAGAAACTGCAATTTTTGTTTTGAATGAACTTTTCCTGGGCTTGTGATATGCAGTACAATGCTCCCAGTGTTTTATCTATGGTATCCAATAACTTTTGTTGTTCAACATTTTTCTTGGATTTTGTCCAAGTGTAGACTATGTAATTTTTTGTTTTGTTTTTTTAAGCATATTCTAAGTGGGTTTAGCTAAGCTATGATGTTCAGTTAGGGACATAGACCTAATGCAAGTTTTCCATTATAGAGTAGATAGCCAAGATGTTAATTTTACTGTTCTGAACATGGCATCTGAATTCAGTCATGAGGAAATTCTAGAAAGTAATACATTTCTTTTCCTGACAGCTGTTGCCGATGCCATCAAGACCTCCCTGGGTCCCAGGGGAATGGATAAGATGATCCAGGATAGCAAGGGTGAAGTCACAATCACTAATGATGGTGCAACGATCCTGAAGCAAATGAAGGTTCTGCACCCAGCAGCCAAGATGTTGGTAGAGCTGTCGCAGGCACAGGATGCTGAGGCAGGAGATGGCACCACCAGTGTTGTCATCCTTGCAGGTATGTCATGTACTTGTTTGGAGTTTTTTGCTATTGCTTCAATGAATGATTATTTTCTCGCTAAATATGTTCTTTCAAATTTTACATTTAGACTAGAAATTGTAGTGACTTCTTTCACTATGCTTGTTGAATGTTTTATGTATAGGAAAAACATTTGTCATATTTTTTGTTTATAAAAAGCCTCTTTTTTTCTCATTGGCATTAATATTGTTTCTGGTGCTCTACTCAGGACATTTACCGGTAGGACTATTATATCACTTTGTCAATCTTTTTACTTTACCTTTCAAAATCTTCCCAGGTGCAATGCTGGAAACCTCCCAGAAGCTCTTAACAAAGGGCTTCCACCCAGCTGCCATTTCCGATTCCCTCCTCCATTTCTCTGCCAAGGCAGTGGAAGTCCTGGAGTCCATGGCCATTCCTGTGGATCTCAGTGACCATGCCTCCCTCCTCAAGAGTGCAAACACATCTCTTAATTCTAAGGTATGGAGCTGTTTATGTCAACAAGGGCTAATATTCTTTGCCACAGAGATTTGATTGGATTAGCCAAGGTACTTTACTCAGGTAATTATTCCTCCCTCTTCCATATTTCAGGTTGTCCATGAACACTCAGGCATGTTGGCCCCAATGGCTGTGGATGCCGTGCTGAAAATTGTGGACCCCGCTAAAGACACCAATGTAGATCTCAAGGATATCCGCATTCTGAAGAAGCTAGGGGAGACTGTAGAGGATTCCCAGCTGGTGGACGGCATTGTTTTCACACAGAAGGCCCAGGGTCAAGGAGGACCCAACAAGGTGGAGAAGGCAAAGATTGGCCTCATCCAGTTCTGCATTTCCCCTCCTAAGACTGATGTAAGTGGCTTGCACAGCAGGGTTTGGAGACAGGCATTTCCACTACTTTCCTCCTAGGCTTTCTAGTTTAGATTATCTTCTTCACTATTCACTATAGGCTTGACATTTAATTCTTTGCATTGTTTCTTGTTTAATGTTTCTTTTGAATTCATTCCTTTTAGTGAGTTTTTTCTTCAACATATGTAGTAGTCACATACTGATAATGCATTCTATGTTTGCAGATGGATAACACTGTTCTCATCAGGGACTACACTGCCATGGACCGTGTGCTTCGTGAAGAGCGCCAATATATCCTTAACATTACCAAGAAGATTAAGGCTGCTGGCTGCAATGTCCTTCTCATCCAGAAATCTATTCTCAGGTATTTTTCTTTGTTAGGGTAAACTTGTTTTCAACTGGGGTTTCATAGGAATTCTGTTGTCTGAATTGTAAGAACAAAATTTTAAATAGATTTTTTTAATTGGGTATATTTTTATTTCATTTTATTTATTTTTTCTAGGGATGCAGTGAGTGACTTGGCTCTTCATCTCCTAGCCAAGCAGAAAATTATGGTTGTGAAGGATATTGAGCGGGAAGACATCGAGTTTGTCTGCAAGACCCTGGGTTGCCGTCCTGTTGCCTCCCTTGACCATTTCACACCAGAGAGTTTAGGCACTGCAGAATTAGCAGAAGAAATTCAGGCAGGCACAAGTAAATTTGTGAAAGTGACAGGTGTACAGAACCCAGGAAGAACTGTTTCTATCTTGCTTCGTGGTAGCAACAAGCAGGTGAGGTCTCATAGTTGCCTGTTAGTCAAAAAATTATCACTATTCAGTAAAAGGAAAGTTGCTTGATGTAAATATTGGTGCAAAGATGCTTGCCTTCAAATCTATAGTATTTGATAATGGACAAAGTCTTTATTTAAATGTATTTGCAGAATTGGAAAGGAATATACTTTCTACTTATTTGTTACAGGTGCTGGAAGAGGCAGATCGGTCACTTCACGATGCTCTTTGTGTTATCCGTTGCCTCGTGAAGAAGAGGTTCCTCATCCCAGGTGGAGGAGCCCCTGAGTCAGAGCTCTCTGTCAAGTTGACACAGTTTGCTCAAACTCTTAAAGGCATGGATGCCTACTGCTTTAGGTGAGGATTGTTCTCTTCTTTTATTTATATATCTTTTTCTCCTTTTCTTATCTTTCTGTCCGTGAAATATTGCTGATTTCATAAAGATTGGTGTGGTTTTGTTGAATTTTGGTCTGTATTTATCATTTCATTTTGCAGAGCCTTTGCTGAAGCTTTGGAAGTAATACCAGGCATCCTTGCTGAGAATGCTGGTCTCAGTCCGATCTCAACTGTAACGGAATTGCGCAACAGACATGCCCGAGGAGAGACTCACGCTGGAATCAATGTTCGTAAGGTAAGTTTTATACTTTTTTCTTTTTCATCTCTCTCTTAGCAAGAACAATTTTATGTCCATAAAAGTTTGAGACAACATAGAAATATAGGTGACTTTGTACAGATTAGCATTTTAATGAGGATATATACTAATGGGATACAAGATTTTGACTTGATTTATTTATATGTATATTTTATTTATTTACAGGGAAGCATCAGTAACATCATTGATGAGAATGTGCTGCAACCACTTTTGGTGTCTACGTCTGCCATTACTTTGGCAGCTGAGTGTGTGCGGTCAATTCTTAAGATTGATGATATTGTAAGTATCAAGGGAACTTTCTAAAAATATAAAGGGGTTGTCATTAAGTTTGGATTAATGATTTTTATTCATGTGGTAATTTCAGTGTCCATTATTCAAGAATGGTTTAATTTTTTAGATTTTTTAATGTATATGTATATATGTATATAATACATTATGTGTCAGAGAAAGTTCAGACACTAAGTGTTTCTAATTGAACAAGTGACTGATAATGGAAATGTCCTATATATTTATTATATTAACAACTCTTTCAGGTGAATGTGATACGCTAGATAACCTGACCCAGCCTGGGATGTCAACAGTTGGTCAGCTTGCCCAAGTGCTTTAACGTCGTCAACCTCTGCATTAACCTCTGCCCTTTCTTCTGCTCGTCACAACTACTTTTTTCACTGTATCTCCCAGTGTGCTCTATTCACCATTATTGTAAATTTACTTATTAATAAACAATAAACCATTGTCTATGTTTCTCATGAACAGGAGATATTGAATTTATTAAGAGCTATTTTATTAACATGTTAACAATATTACAAAATCAGTATACCATTTGTGGCGTCTACTACTCATTCAGTTTTCATTGTACTTGGGGAGGAAAGGGAAATCTCTGTTTGATGGAAGTCACATTAGGATTAGAAACAAAGTCAATTTATAAACAGTCTGGCTGGTGTGTACATGGAAGTTCAGGTGACTGTGATGGCTCTTGTCTTTCATTATTATTTAAGTCATATTCTTACATTTACATAACTAGTAGTTATAAGTAAAATTTATAAAGAATAACATGGAGGACTAAAAAAGCTAAAATTTATTTCTTTAAAGTTTGGCTAGTTAGAATAAGGTCGAACTCATGACAAGTGGTCTTAGGTTTATGAAGACATGTATGGAAGCATATTTATGCTATGCTGTTTCACCAGAGCTGTGAATATTGATGCAAGAATTTAGTTCTTTTTTTGCTTGTATCTACTTTTTAAATATATTTTGCTTATTATAATATTCATGGTTCATAATGAAAGTTGCAACATTTGGTGTATAGAATTATTTTGATTGACTTATCAGAACATGGAGGAGAAAATGTCCCAAATTTTCATTAAATTGATAATGTGCCGAATGTCTTCCACCTATAAGACCGGTATATGAAAATACACTAGCGCTAGACAACAAATACACATCAAGGAACAGTAAATTTCTACAATAGGTGAAGTCTAGCATGATTTTTTTTTCTTTTTCTCTCATTCCTTTCTTCCTATACTATTTTTTCACACCCTAGGTGCAAGTTCAAGGACAGCGTCTGTTTCATACTCTTTTGCGGTTGGAGGTGGCGGCTTGTGACTCTTATCCTGATTTGTTTTTCCTTGATGTAACAAGCACGTTGCTACTCATTCGCACTATAATTGCTGAATCCAATGCCGTGGTAGCGCTTCAGTTGTGATAGTGATTCGGTCCATAAAATGTGTTGGTATTAGGCATCAAGATTTTATTTTATTTTTTTTTGTGTCCAGTTCTCGTTCGTTCTTGCTTTGTCTACAGAAAAAATGTAACGTTTTCCATTGTATTAAAAACATGGAAACTATCAGAGCTTGATTGTAAAGTCCATAAATTTGATATAGTGTCGCATGTATATCACACATGAAGATATAATTTAGAAAAATGAAGAAATGTTTAGAAATGATAAATCATTATTTTCTAACCTGAATTGTATAGTACCCCATTCAATAACCAACCATCCAATTTGAATGTTCCTTGTTTTTTTTTATAAAGAATATCAGAAGGATTATAGAACCAAGTTGATTTGCTGAATTAAAATCTGAGCCTCAAATATGCAGCCTTTTTCGAAGATAAAGCTCGGAAATGAAGGATTTCTTATGGTTGATTTCAAATCCAGTACCTATGTGATAATGGATTTGTGATTGTACCGTGGCTCGTAAAGACGAAAAATTAAAAAGGGAGGGCTTCTAACGTATCACAAAAACCTTGAAGGTAAAAAAAATAACGTAATTCAATACTCCAACCTTTCCATTTTTCATTTGATCATCAGTAAACACTTCTTTAATAAAGAAACTTTACCACCTAACTCTTTTTTCTTCGGTCAATATGAAAACTCCAATAAACAGTAAATATTTATTGTTTATACATTATGATACATTACATTTACATCAGTGAGCCAAGTGGCCATGGCCCCAGGCAGAATCCGAGAGGAAGAATTCTTTAGAGGCAATTGCATAGCCTAGAAGATGAACACCAAAAGGAATACTAAAGAAGCATAATCACATAATCACAGATAAAAGAGCAAAAATGATAATGTAACAGAAAGCAGGTCATTCACATACATCCAAGAGTATCCAAGTAGAGTCATAGGAGACTCTACATCATTTTTTTATATATTTTGCTTTATTTCATATATTTTTGTATAACAAGTCATTAGCAGAAAAAAACAAAAGAAATAATGACTTTAAATCATCACAGTGGAATCTCACTTAACATCGATCTCCATCTCCTAATCAATAATTATAAAATCAGAATTTTATATATAGCATAAACGAAATAGCATTCATCAAAATATCGAAAGAAAAAAAAATAGCATTCATATTTCCTCCATGCCCAATTTGTTTGCGTGAGTTAGCACATAAGGCACATATTTTGTGATCACAGACCCATAAAATTTTGAAGAATATCAAGTATAGTCAACAATCCACAGGAATATATGTAGAAACAATACGCTTTATGATGATTGTGACAGAATACTAGCAAGGCCTTCAAGAGAATATGCTACTAAGTCTGTCATGGTTTGAGCTCGTATGACAGTAAGAGTATTCAATCAAAAATAATATATGAGCACGTAAATCATTGGTCCTATACATGGTTATGATTTGTTACATCTAATATGTTCCTAATAGAATTAACACATCCTTAGCTGGGACACGTCAAAAAAGGATAATGGACACAGTTACCTGTGACGCTTTTCGTATTTCAAAACGCAATGAAAAGGGACATTTCCAACAATGTTCATTCGTTGGCAACAGTGTCCAGAGGCTACGTAAATAAATTCTAAAACCCTATCAAAATTTTAGGAGCTGTATATGCTGTTCATGGGTTGTAAGTTAACATTTTCTTCTGCTCCCCTGAAGCGGCTGCTCCTGACAGATCCCATGCCGTAGTGGTCACTTTCCGTCTCGTAGGCCTCGTTCACGTTCCCACCAAACACTCTCTGGTGGTCTGCCTCGGAGGCGATGGATGTCCTTGTTCGAGGCTGAGGAAATAGCAGGGAATGCGTTAGGTAGCGAAAACATATTACACGGACAAAATGGGTAAGAATTTGTAGCATTTGTAAAAGCTGGATCCAGGGGTATTTTCGTGTGGTCAGAGGAAGGTGATGGAGAGTGTAACTGCAAAAAAATACATTACTGACACTGGATGAGTTTTGCGTGCATGTGCAATGGTTAAACAGGGTGTGAGGTTTAATTGCAGTAATATAAAGTGGTGGAGTAGATGTCATGATGTAATATGAAATCTGAATGGATTAGATAACATAGAGAGAGAGAGAGAGAGAGAGAGAGAGAGAGAGAGAGAGAGAGAGAGAGAGAGAGAGAGAGAGAGAGAGAGAGAGAGAGAGAGAGAGAGAGAGAGAGAGAGAAACATGCTAATTATTTTATATACAAAAGTAGAGGTAAATTTCCCAGATTTCACAATTCTTTATACATAACATAATATAATACAAGAAAATATCCATGCCTTTTACCTTGTACTTACTTCAGTATCATGACATACAGCACATGCATAAAAAATAAAGCATTAATATCTACATACACTTTAATAAAAGTAGAAAAAAAAGGTTTAGCCAACATGTTAAATTTTGTCCAAATCTACCACGACTTAATTTTTTTTGTATTAATGTACAGTATAATTATAATTACATCATAAATGGAGATCGTTAATGATGTCTAATTAAATACAGGCAAAAGTAAAACAAACAAGAAAAGTTACCCGTACCAGAATATGCATACATACCTAATATTCATTTACAAGTAAATGGTAATACCAGAGCACATGCATGCCGAAAGCAAGTGAAAATATCAATGGAATTTGAAGCTACTGGAAAAGCAAGATTAAAACCATCAATAGCATTTAGTCCCAAACATGATTCTATCAAATGCTAAAGAAGTTAGTATATATACAAAAATATATATACACACACATGCACCCCCCCCCCCCCCGAAAAAAAAGAAAAAAGAAGCAAGAGAATGGCCAGAGGTAAAGCATCTTAACCGATTCTAAAGGCAGCAACGAGTAAGAATGACCTCAGGGCCGAATCGACCGCTGGCGAAAGTGAAGTACCAGCTAAAAGTGGTGATGAGAGGGATACGGATGAGTGGAGAGAGGAGAGGCGAAGACACGCTGGTTATCCGCGTCTGAAGTGATGGAAGACCTCGACCTTGGCTGTAGAGAGGAAAAGGGGGAGACCGCGGAACGTTAATGCTTCACCTGCGAGATTTCACTTTGCGCGCGACAGGGGATGCGCGTGTTGCATTTTTTGATAATGTTAGGAAGCACTTTTTTTTCTTTTTTTATTTATCTATTTATTTGTTTATTTATTAATTATTTTTTTTTTTTTTTTTTTTTTTTTTTCAAGGGGGGGTTGTGTTTATGTATGGGTGTGTATATATATATATATATATATATATATATATATATATATATGTATGTATGTATGTATGTATGTATGTGTGTATGTGTGTGGGGGGGATGCGTGCGTGTGTGTGTGTATGTGTGTGTGTGTGTGTGTGTGTATGTGTGTGTGTGTGTGTGTGTGTGTGTGTGTGTGTGTGTGTGTGTGGTGTAATGATCATCATTTTGGGAGATTTCTTTATAGGCGAAAATTTACTTGCGCGCAACAAAATTTGCTTGACAAATCCCGATTAATATTAAAAATCGGGATTTTTAAAACTGATCATTCCTTCGGTATTTTAATTTTTGAAAGTAAAAGAAAGCAGTCGCTCGGAATGCCAAAAAGTTGTAAGAGCGAGTATAAAGGCAGTCAATATCAGTTTAAAGCAAAGCTTATTTGTATCATTATCAAGCCACACTTGGATTTTTTTCAGTTCATCTGCTATAAATATCATACGTCATTTAACAGAAGTGAGTAGGAGTGCACAGAATCATGCAATGTTATCATGCAATATTATGGCATGCAACACACAAACTCTGATATATGTGAATGTTACATAATCATACAAAGATACGAAACAATATGGAGAAAAGAAAAACAAAAAACGGCAAAGTACGAATATATACAGAAATACAAAAAAATGACATAGGACAAATCACAAGAGCAGGAGAAGAATTCATTAAGAGAAAAACAAAACATAACAAAGAGGATCTGCCAGGAAATACAACCCAACAAAGGAATCGTAATCACACCCACAATTACGAATAAAAATCAAAGTTCACGGCACTTCAGATTAATCAAACCCGACAAAGTGGACTTTATCAGACGTATAAATTATCCCAAAATAATCCGAATACTTTTTTTTTTTACCTTTCTCTAACTCAAGATTTCGACCTCTGGTGCAAAGGAGGCACGCTGTGTAAAGGGAAATTGAAGTTTACATTCCCCTGAACAATTAATAAAATTGCTCTTTTGGTGCCAATATCAACAAATATGCTCTTGTATAGTTATCCAATGTCCGTTCTAGATAGTGAATAGTGACTGACCATAGCTGAATATAGCACATGATTAGATGAAAGTTTTTTTTTTTACAAAAGAGAGCAACTCAAATATTCACAAATATTACTTCTAAAATAAATGGCATCGGTTTCAGAAAAATAATGCATATTTCATGTTACTTTTTCTTCCTGTGTGCGACATAACAGCATCTTTCCAGGCCTTACCTTCTTTGCCCCGAGGGTCTGGATCTTCGACTGGCGCCTCTCCTGCACCACGGTTTCTCGACGTTCAGCCAAGGCCTTGATGGTCTCACGGCGCATGCTCAGTCGGCGCATGTTACCCAGCACGGGCGTCTCTGCAGAAGTGTAACAGTTAATCTCCTGTCGCGGTGAGCGCGTTCATTTCGTTTAAATCATGCTGGGGTGAATTCTATGTGATTTGGTACAAACCTGGATTGTTTCTTGATAAACTTGTAATAGTCTGTGATATTTTAAAGATCGAATTACTATAGGGGAAGGAAAATTAAAAAAAATTGTCTTCTGAGGCACGAAGAGTACACTATCTTCACATATCCAAAAAATACAGTTTAATCCTCACCGGTCTCGTTGCCGTTCTCTGCCGCCTCCGCCGAGATGCTGAAGAACCTCTTCTTGAAGGCCACGTCGAGCGTGCCGATGGCCTGCTTCTTCTGCCTGTGGCGCTCGAGGTTGTGGATGGTCCTCCTCCTGCCGAGCTGCCCGTCGTTCATGCTCTCGTTCTCGTAGTCGCCGTCGATGCCCTTCAGTTTCTGAAGTTGTCTCACGATGTCCACGGCGTTCCTCTCAATGAAGGCGTCTTCGGTGGTGTCTTCGGCCTGGCGAGGAAAGAGAGAGAGGCATGGCGTCAGAGGCTTAAACACCGAGGCTTCGGTAACTATGGAAACTCCTCCACAAGCATTATTCCTTCTCATCACTCTAATGCATATCCATTCCACCTTTTATCTACCTTTAATTCCACAAGTATTTCAGTTTTAATCTACCCTTTCTCCACCCCCCCCATCCCCACCCTCTCCCCATACGCTTCGCCCTTTCCCACCCCTCCCTCGCTAGACCTACCTTCTTGTTGCAGCAGGTCAGCTCCGTGGAGGCCAGGATATGCGAAATGGTGCCGAAGCGATGGAACAACATGGCCACGAACTGGATGATCAGAATCAAGGCGAAGAAGAACACGAACACCAAACCAATGGGTTCTAACTGCAGGTATTCTTGCGTGATGGTCACCTGAAGCCAAGGTTTAGATTAATGGCTGTTTCTTTATCATTTATCAATTATGGATATTATTATTATTATTATCAAAGGTTTAAGGGATTCATATCTATACTGAATGACGTATAAACACCAATAGATAAATCTTAAATTCACTCCCTAGACTATAATTACCATTAAATCATATCAAAATAGTCTCAAATAGGCTATCCCTTTCCAATAACATATCCCATTAATATTACATATAAATGAAACCCAAATTGAACTTTAAACTATTTTTTAAATGATTTAATCTTAAGTTTGCAGTAAATGGATCAATGAAAGTGGCATCCATGCAAGGCAAAGGCCAAACATTATATCTTAAAAACTATTTCTATCCATGCACAGTAAGGACATAATCATGGTAACAGTGAACATATTCATGGTCATTGTAAAAGAAAATGGTGATGTGAATTATGAAAACTATAAAATCTGCAATAAGAATGATGACTGGTAATAGTAATGACGATATTAATAAGAACAATAACGACAAACATTATAATACCGATCATAATAGTAAAAATAAATATAACAATAATGAAAATGATGATAATAATAATAATAGCAACAACAGCAACAACAATAATAATAATAGTAATAAAAACAATGATGATAAAAATATGATGATGATGATGATGATGATGATGATGATGATAATAATAATAAATAATGATAATAATAATAACAATAATTACAATAAAATAATAATAATAATGATAATAATGATAATAACAATAATAATAATGAAAATAATAATAATAATGATTATGATAAAAATAATAATGATAATAATAATAATAATAATTGTGATAAAAATAATAATGATAATGATAATAATGATTAAAAACAATAATATCAATAATGGTAATAAAAAAGTAATGATTATAAAATAATAGCAATAATGATAATCATAACAATACTACTACAACTACTCTTAATAATAATAATAATATCAATAACAATCATCTTCACAATAATAAACATAATGATAAATTAGTAATCATAACAACAAGAACAACACCAATAATAACAAAAATATTTTATCATATCTTATCAAAATGAAAAAGCTACTTGGTATAATAATTAACAATATGCTGTCTATAATCCGTATCACCGATATCATCATTATTTGCATGGTCATCATTAATATCATCATTACCAATACCTTTTTTTATTCATCATTTTCTTAAATATCCTAACCAACCCAAGAAAAAAAACATATATGGTCGTATATATTTATATATATATATATATATATATATGAATAAGAATCTTCATGCACTCATCACGAAGACCTGTCATGCACTGTGGGGAGGGAGGGAGGGAGGGAGATGAGAGAGAAAAGGGATCAATCATCATCTGAAAAAGGAAGTTAGTTGAGACTTATTCGGTGGGAGGGTGGAGAGAGGGGAGGGGAGGGGAGGGGAGGGGAGGGGGAGGGAGGAGGGGAGGGAGGAGGGGAGAGGGGAGGGAAGCTGAGGAGGGTAAACCGATATGTGGTTCGAGACTTCAGATTTGTCGTGCTTCCTGCGTGAAGGTGTGTGTAGGGGGGGGGGGTCAGAATGAAATGAAAATAGATAGATAGATAAATAGATAAATAGAGAGAGAGAGAGAGAGAGAGAGAGAGAGAGAGAGAGAGAGAGAGAGAGAGAGAGAGAGAGAGAGAGAGAGAGAGAGAGAGAGAGAGAGAGAGAGAGAGAGGGAGGAGAGAGAGAGAGTGTGAGAGTGTGAATGAGAGAGAGAGAAAAGAGAGAGAGAGAGAGAGAGAGAGAGAGAGAGAGAGAGAGAGAGAGAGAGAGAGAGAGAGAGAGAGAGAGAGAGAGAGAGAGAGAGAGAGAGAGAGAGAGAGAGAGAGAGAGAGAGAGAGAAGAGAGAGAGAGAGGGAGAGAGAGAGAGAGAGAGAGAGAGAGAGAGAGAGAGAGAGAGAGAGAGAGAGAGAGAGAGAGAGAGAGAGAGAGAGAGTGAGTGAGTAAGAGAGATAGAATGAGGAAGAATGAGAGTGAGAGAATATCAGAGAGAATGAGAAAGTTTGAGAGTGAGAGAGAAAGCATGAGGAAGAGGCAGTTGTTGTGGCTGCTTTAAGATCTATCCGGACTTGAGTTTCTACATCCGTTACAGGCCCTACAGCTGCATGTGTTGTAGACTTCGCGACGAAGGAATTCGGGGACTAAGGGTGTCTCTGCACGACCCTATAGACGAGCCAGATGTGCGGCCCTCGCGCTAAGCTTCTGGACCTTGTGGCATTCAGCTCGCTGACTTTATTGTCTTTGTCATACAATGCTCAGTTCGGTCAGTCAGTACTCTAAGATGTTCTGTATAATTTGCCCAGCTCCAAACCCTTCTGTGTCGGTGCAAAGATCCGGGCAATAAGCATAATTCATGTGTGTCAGACATGTCCTAGACAATGTGCAACCAGCCTTTGGAATGTATCTGTGATGAATCATTCTGTATTATAGTGAGAATATTTCAAGTGACTCGAACAAATCTATCCACCAAGTTGACATTAAAGCGTATGAAGATTTTGATCCCAGGCTGGTTAATCATTACTCCAGATATACTACCCAATTCTCTGTGGTAAAGATTATTCAGCAATCAGCAAACTACAGATCAAGCCAGCTTCAACATGTGACAGCTGATCAAACCCCAGTGTGTTGTCACAGACCTTTGCAATCATATATGAAACAGATGTGAATACCCAAACAGCACAAAATACTCTAAAACCCTTCACTGGTAAGTACGAGAATTGTACGTTCCCTGTCAAGCATTACCAAGTCACACTTTAACTACTACGCAATGCATAGCCAAAAATACCTTGTATACTTCCCCAAGGAGCTAAAGACAAGTCACACAGTAGCAATACTTCTTAATTCAAACCTTCAGGTAAGTTACACAAGATACAGAGCTAGAAATTGTACTGTAAAAAATGTTGACTACTATGTCTTTCAGTTCATGCAGCACCTTAAGACAGATGTATTGTCCCTTCAAGAATGCCAAAAGTAAATAATGTAGCTACATAGATTGATGGCTGTGAGAGTTCAAATTGGGTCACCTACTCAGGATGTTATCAAGCAAACGGACCAGAGTATCCTACACAGGGGGTAACTGACGGGGTCAAAAAGGGTCATACAAATAAGTTGGTCGCTAGAAGTTAAGGTCAACTTCTAGAAAACTCAGTGCAGTCGGGTCAAAGAAGCGAATCAGAAAAAAGAGATCATGGTACAATTGTAGTAACAGAATGATAGAACTGCCACCACATCAATTTGATGCTGAAACCAGTACATGAGAAGGCAAGATGATATTTCATGACGATATAAAAAGAGATTTCCGAAAGGATCTTACCATTAACCAAAACGAAGTAAAAATATATTTAAACTACAGATGCATTTCTGCTAGATTAAGTGTCATGGGTTTCGTGACTAGAAAACTTCCTCACAGGTTCCAAAGCTAAAGCGTGAGTCAATATCACTTCTGTTTTAGTTTTTTTTTCTTTACCACATGACACCTAAGAGCAGATATACAACTATCCATACTACGTCTGATGACTTTTTTCTGAAAGAAGTTTTAGTCAGGCAGACACCATGCCAGGTCAGTGTTAACATGCTAGGTCACGCAGGTTGTCATGCTGGGTCATAGGGTGTTAGGCCGGGTCAAGAGCTTCGCAGACTATAAACGCCTAGGGCTAAATGTAATTGCAATTGTCCTTTAATCTGCCATGCCCATAGTGGAACTTGCCAACGTAACAGAAATATCTTGTGACAGAAGTTCCTGGTAATGCTGGGAATTATTTTTTTTTCTTATCAAATACTTTGTCAAACATAATTAATATAATTCCAATATTTCAATACCTTTTACTTGTTTAACTTGAACCACAAATGCAGAATCATGAAGGATTTATGAGGAAATACATTATTTGTCCTCTGATATTGGGGATGGTCGCAATGCTTACATCGGGCATAATTATGCGTTCACCAGTAATCGTAATCAAGACACAATTTGCAATTTTTCAGAAGTAATTATGCAAAGGAAAGACCTTGCAGAAGTAGTGCAGATTAGGGATATGCTGTTATCCTGTACATAAACACGCATTATTGGTAGTATAGTGTATTTGCATTGTTATTCCTGAGATCTTGTAACTATACAGTTTGTGTACTGTAAGGTTACTTAATTTGGCTCTTTATCTAGAACATTACATGTGCATTTGCAGTCTTAAATTGCTAGAATTTCCAAATATGTGTTTAACCAAACCAAAAGATCTCAAAGAACGACCACTTATAACCAGCTTTCACCAGGACTTCTGTCAACTAGACACTGCTGCTCTAGGCGTATGCAGTTCCCTAAAGAACAACTAGTAAGGTGATGAAAGAAACTGTAACAGGAGTGTAGCAATGGAGGTAGATCTCTGGCACCACAACCATCAGGCGGGAGGTGGGTGATGGAGGCGCAGGTGAAGCTGGCAGTTGAATGTCCCAGTTACCTCCTGTGTTTCAGTATTAATTGTGATGTTTTCCTTCATGCCAAGAGGCCAGTTGATATGGAGTTCGTCCTTGTTCAGCTGGAGGAGGAACACAATGAGGACAAAGAGCGCGTTGAGCATGAAGAAAGCCACGAAAGATTTGTTCCTCAGCTCGAGTAGTTCCTCCTCAACTTTTTTCTGTAAGGGAGACATACACACCACACACATGACACACGCGTTAACACAGACGGCGTCCGGGGCGGGGGAAATTGCCGGGGGGGACTCACCTCACTCGTCTGCTCGTTGAAGGTAATGTTTGTCTTCACGCCAAGAGGCCAGTCGATGTGGATAATATCTTTGTTCAGTTGGAGCAGGAAGACAATCAGAACAAAGATCGCATTCATCATGCTGAATGAGAAGACTGCCTTATTCCGAAGTTCCCCTAATTCAACTTCCACTTTTTTCTAAGGAAGGGAAGAGAAGTGGAAGGGGGAGCAGGGATTAGTACGTGCACACCCGAACCCCCCATTGATGGATGATCTGTATTAATA
>BOPN01003426.1:32500-60000 GCA_017312705.2 Penaeus japonicus | reverse complement strand
CGGTCTGACTTGATTTTTTTCTTTCATTCATCTTCATCACTTGCATTTCGCCTAGGTTGCGTTACAGTCAATCTTCATAATGGTATTCACTATTCTGAGAGAAATCAAAACAAAAAATGGACACTAGCGTATACTGAAGTGATCTTGATAAAAAAAAACAATACCAACAACAACCGACAGCAATTAGAAAAATATATCTTTAAAACTCGTCGCAACAACATCTTTTAATTAACAGCGGTTTCAGATCGACAAGTACCTGAATCTCCACTCTCGCTCTCGCTTTCTTCGTCGTCCAAATTTTCGTTGATGACCGTGACCCCGTCTGACCTCAGGGACACACGCTGCTGGATGGTCGAACGCCTGCGGGCACTCGGGGTGATGCCCATGTGTCTGTGTGGGAGAAATACCCAGGTTTAGAGCATAGGAGGAAGACCACGAGCGAAGGAGTTTAATCAGATAGAAAGCTTCAATTGACGTTTCTATTCGACAGTCTTTTGATATCAGAAACGAAAGGAATGAGGACTGATTATTTTTTATGTGAATATATTTTATAGTAGTTGGAATATATTATGATCATTGCTGTAGTCTCTCTCTCTCCCTCTCTCTCTCTCTCTCTCTCTCTCTCTCTCTCTCTCTCTCTCTCTCTCTCTCTCTCTCTCTCTCTCTCTCTCTCTCTCCTCTCTCTCCCTCTCCCTCTCCCTCTCCCCCTCCTCCTACCCCCCTCCCTCTCCCTTCCCTCACTCTCGCTCTCCCTCTCCCCCTCCCTATCCCTCCCCCTCACTCTCCCTCTCCCTCTCCCTCCCGTCACTCACGACTCAATGGACTCGAAGCGCCTCTTGAGGATCTCGAGCGAGTTAGCGATGCTGCCGAGCTGCTGCCTCTCGTCGTTGGACTTCGGGTGGACGCAGCACATCACCTTGAAGAGTCCGGCGAGGGAGAACTCGATGGAACCCTCGTCCTCGTCCTTCTGGTCACTCCTGTAGAGGAAGCCGAGGAACCCTTCCTTCTTCTTCATCTTCTTGGCTTCCTCGGCGGCCTTTCTCTCCGCTTCGAGTTCCTGTTGGGGTGGATGGGTGGGGGTGAGGTGGAGGTGGGGTGGGGGAAGAGAAGAAGAGTAGGTAAGTGGAAGAGGAATGAGGTGAAAGATTATGTCAGTTGGATGTCTCTAACTAAAGGAAAATATTTATTTCAACTTATATCAACAGTCATTTGAACAGTAATTATGATCATCATAATAATAATGGCAATAATATAACATTTTAGAAAGTGTATACATGCCAAACACAGTATCATTCGTATTCCAAAAAAAATCATAAATCAGGCGAAAATACCTGCATTTCCACTATCATGCAAACTATATCCTCCTTCACCCCATAAGCCTTAATCTAAATTAGTATGTCGTGCATTTCATATCTTGTTAAAAGCACCTTAAACCAAAACCATTTGCCACTCATGCTCCATGGAAGGCTAAACCCTTCCTACAATGTATTATACAATAAAATATATACGGTTAATCCTATAAATACAGCATGTACATCTGAGATCATATTGATCACACATACTTAACTAAACCGCTGACAACTTTTCCTCCACACTCACAATGCCATAAACTTGAGTAAAGTTTCCAAAGTTCTCTTGTTGGATCGCAAGACGTTGTTCTTGGATGGGTGGAACTTATATATGGATAAGCCATGCATATCAGTCGGTGAGAGAATTAGCTAATCGTTTACAATTAATCAGAGACCTCAAATATCTTATCCGTATGTTTTCCATGTCAATGTAAAGAGACAGAATGCTAATCTCTCTTTCCCTCGCCATACCTCCCTCTCTCTCTCTCTCTCTCTCTCTCTCTCTCTCTCTCTCTCTCTCTCTCTCTCTCTCTCTCTCTCTCTCTCTCTCTCTTTTGCTCTCGCTCTCTCTCTTGCTCTCGCTCTCTCTCCCTCTCCCACTTTCTCTCTCTCTCCCACTTTCTCTCCTTCTCCCACTTTCTCTCCCTCCCTTCCTGTTTCCGTCTCCGTCTCCCCCTCCCCCAACATCCTTCCCCTCCTCCACTACCTCTCTCGTCTTCTTCTTCTGCTTCTGCGCGACCTCCCTCGTCCCCCAAGACACGTTGTTCAGGTTGAAGCAGGAGTAGATCTGGAGGAGCAGGTACATGGACGGAACGACCATGTAGTAAACGAGGCCGCAAGGGAGGCACATGAACTCCTTCGGATGTAGGATGCCGGTGATGATAAAGGACCCAGCCGTAGCCATGAAGAAGATGGCGGACGGGGTGAGCCAACCTTCCTCGGCGAAGTTGAGCATCATACCCACCAGCACCACGATCATCACCAGGGCGTAGAAGGCCGTTAGGACGTAGGCTATACTGATCTGTTTTTTTTTTTTTTTTTTTTTTTTTTTTTTTTTTTTTTTTTTTTTTTTTTTTTTTTTTTTTGGGGGGGTATGGGAAGGATTGGGTAGGGCGGGGGTAGATAGTGGAGTTTCGTATTGTTATTGTATTGTATTGGGGTGTGTGGTGAGGGGTGGAGGGTGGGGGGTTGCGATGGGAAGAAGGAAGAAGGAATGGTAGAGCAGTTTGTTAGTAGGTATATTTGTTGTGGGAAAAGGAGGTGGTTAGTATCATCAAATTCGCTTGATTCAATTATCTCATTTTTGCACCGGAAGTTGAGGTTACAGTGTTGAATTAAATATTAGTTAAAACAAATTTCGTCACAAAACTGGTTTGTAAAGTTAAAGAAGAGAAAACGAATTAAAAAGAAGCCCACATTGAAAAAAAGAACCCCACATTGAAAAAAGAAACCCACATTGAAAAAAAGAAACCCACATTGAAAAAAAAAGATGAGACACCTTTTGAAGCAAAAACAAATACGCACAGATAACATCAACACCGAAGCATAATTAGCACGGACACACTCGACGAAACACAATGAAAAGACGAAAAAAAAGAAAAACAAAAACGTACATATATTATACCCATCTCATTTACGTCGGGTATTTCGTTTTCATAAACAAGGAAAGTCTCGGTTTTCATTCTTGCATATCAGTTTCTTAGCGAAAAATTATCGATTCTTGGGTAAAAGCAGTCGGTACCTGTGAAAAACATATATTAATAAAATAGCCACTAATGCAGCAAACATAATTTGTCTAAATAAAAGGCCTCCCACATGCATCTTTATCGCCAGATCTCTTGTTAGTACCTAAATAAACATGCGTCATCGTGCAGTTAACCTCCGTGTTAAACTACCGCCCTGAGCAAGACTTCCCCAGCGCAAGGGCGCAAGGCTAAAAGCTCGCCGAAGGGCCGGCTTCTCCTCGAACGAACCTTCTTGGTCTTCTTCGTGGCGATCTCACGGGTTCCCCACGAGACGTTGTTGAGGTTGATGAGCGAGTAGATGATGAGCAGCAAGTACATGGACGGGATGGAGAGCAGGTAGAGCAGGCCGGGGATAATGCACTTAAACTCCTGCGGATGCATGCAGGCGGCGATGAAGAAGCTGCCGGAAAGAGCGATCAAGAAAATGGCCGACGGAGAGCCGATGCCGTCCTCGCCCAACTGCAGCGTCGTACCCACGATCACAGCCATCATCACGAGGGCGTAGCCGGCAGAGAGGATCTGGGCGACTATCAGCTGGTGGCGCGCCGGCAGAGAGATACGTACACAGACGGACGGACGGACGGACAGGTAGCCAGACAGGAACATACACGCCATACATTCAGGTAGGAAGGAGGGACGGGTAGGCAGATTAGGAAATGAATGGGTGGGAGACAAATTATCATTAACAAACACGAAAAACAACTAAAACAAGTATGATAATATGGCGCATGGAAAAAGTAATCACAACAGTATTGAACAAAACATTTGAAAGATGGAGCCAACACAAAGCAAACAAAATTGAAACAACAGAAATACGAAGTGGACGCAAAATCACAAACACACAAAAGCTCACCTGGTGATTAGACTTGAGGAGGAAGCAAGCCAACATGAAGAACACGATGGGGTAGATGTTGTACTGGAAGGAAAGCCAGTTGCTCATTCGGAAGGCAGCTACGAAGGCACCCACCAACATAAGGAAGATGGTTCCAGGGCCAAGGATGGTACCGGCCATCAACATAGTCTGTTAGAAAGGAAAGGAATGTAAAGCTGTCAGAAAGATAGGGGAACAAAGATAAAACGATTTTTTTCGATCTTCTCAACCGGTCCGGAAAAAAAAGAGACCAATACTATCGGTTCTTTCCTGACTGGACCTCTCGACGCCTGCTCACCTGATACGAGATGTATGGAAGCGAGATGTTGTCGTTGACTTCGATCGTCTTCCTGGAGTCCTGAAGCAGATCCATGATGTTGGCCATGGTCGAGGGTACCCACCGACGGCGCTGGTTGTAGAACTCGCTGAAGCCCTCGGGGACGTGGGTGTAGGCGTCGGAGGCGGCCGAGTACTCGACGCGGTAGCCTCGCTGCAGAAGGAGCGTGCACAGCCATCGATCTTCGCCTGTGGGGTAAAGGGGAGGTGAAGCCGCCATGAGGCACTGGTAATGAACGAGGAAAAGATAACGCTAAAGCCCGGGATTCTTCGCCTATGAGACGAAGGGAAGATGGAATGGCCTTGAAGCAATGTTGACAACCGAGGAGAAATAGGCGTCAGCGGCACGGAAGATAAATAAGAACTGATAAGGGAGCAGTTGTGAGGAGCTTTTGGACTAGAGTGATCTCGTTCATTGGTTTGTCGAGGGACACGGATCGTTCACTCACCCTGATCGTATTGCACATAGTGACGGGCCTGGCTAGACTTCGTGGTGTATTTAGCCATAACGTTGTCGTCCATGAGAGCTTTTCCTGAAATGAAAAATGAAAACAATAAGAAATCCTTATGAAAAAGGATGTAGAACTTCATGATTGTACATCATATTGGAAACGCGTAAGTATGTTGTAGCTATGAAACCAGACAAAGACCTCGAAAGAGAAGAACTCAGAAAGACTTACCTCTGAAGAGAGAGAAGCAGCCGGGGCTACACAACACGCAGCCAATCATATGTTCTGTTGCCTTTTGCAGCCAATGGCCAATAGCGTATTCGAACATCTGATACCACATCATCAATCCTGGGTAAAGAATTTCATTTAACATTTACTGGCCCTAAGACGTAGGTTTCAATGCATAGACTACACAAAGCAGCCTCGAAACAATCCATTAGAATACTACTGAAATCTCGAAACAGGATTCGGAATACCATTCACCATTATTTTCATCTAAACCACGACCATTCATAAAGAATAATATAAATTCATATAAAAACTTCACCAAAACCGATGACCAAGAGTTAGGTCAGCGGAAACTCCTTACCTGAGCCCACGGGGTGGATACGTCCGCAAGCAGCGCCTAGGTTCGAGTTCTTTTTCATGAGATCGACGAGCAGAGCCACGGCGGGAGGCGCGAAATCGATGTCGCCGTCGAGGGTGAGCAGGAACGTCCTCTCAGCGATTACTTCCTTCCGGTCGACGGAGATAGGCTGGTCCATGAGCTTGAAGCCCAGGAGGTAGTACATGTACATCACCTGGGGTAAGAGAAGGGGTTTGGATGTTTACCTCACGTTTTCTTTTTTTCTGTCTACTATTATGTTCATCTTTAAGATTTTTTTCTGTTTATTTCCGTTTTTTTATTGTTGTAGAATCAGATTTTCCATTTTACATTTCCCTTCGTCCCTTACATTTCCCTTCCTGCTTTTCCCTCACCTGTGACCACCTCTTCTTGTGTCGGATCTTGCTCTTGTCCTTGAGATGGGCAACGATCTTGGTCTTGCCCGGGAGCGTCCACACGAGGCGGCCTCCATAGGGCGCCGGGTATTTCTTGGGCGGCCGGATCCTGATGTTGGTCTGATGGACGTGGGTGGCGGCGTCGTCCATCAGGTTGACCAGCAATCGCACGAACTGGTTGACTACGTTCTCGTCCTCATTTTCATCCGAGATCTCGAAGGCGTCGTCAAAGAAGATGTGAGCTGCGGAAGGAAGAAAGGAAGGAAGGGCGGGGGCGCCGTCAGAGGGGCTCGTCCTGAGACTCAGGTTTCTACTCGCACTGTTATTGTTGTTTTAATTATCATTATCATAATATTGCTATTGGCATTATAATTTTTATCACGACTGTTATAGCATTATCGTGCTTATCATTACCGCGTCTATCATCACTGTATTATCAGGTGTCTGAGACTTAACTTATGTACTAAAAGATCATCCACACCAACACGATTAGCAACACAAAGTCACCCTCACACCCACACTCAGTCAGTCTCTCACACACACACACTCACTCTCGAACTCGTAGTAGTCGAGGTCGACAATCTTGAGGTACTTCTGCGCCACGCGGCGGGCCGACTGGTCCTCGTCCATACGCAGGATCGACTTCAACATCTCCATGATCTCCTCCTCGGTCTCGTGCCACATAGTCGCCGTGGCGTAGATGCGCGTGATGTGGTCGGACGACTTGGTCTTGGAGACGTTCGTGTTGGAGGAGTCGGTGTGGTTGGAGATGGTCTCGTAATACTGCGATTGCTGTGTGGGAGAAAGGAGGGAGGATGAATTAGGGAGATGAGAGAGGAGGGAGGAATTTTATAGTGTGTAGTGTAATCGTCTATTGAGACGCAAACCAGCACATGATCCCACCTCGTTGTCGTGGTCATCTGGATTGAGATTGAGCTCCTCCGTCTTGACTTCGCCCTCGTCGTCTCTGCGTCGATTGAGCGCCAGGGACTGGTCGATCAGTAGGGAGTTGTACATGGGCGACACGAACAGCTTTTCCGTCGACGCTAGACGCTCGCACTTCGGGGTCCATATGTGCAGGGTGATCCACGTCTGGGACAGAAGCCAGAGCAGCCACACCCAGGCGTACTGCCAGGGAGAAAGAAAGGGGTCATGATGTAAAACTGAAAAAAAGGCAAGGGCGAATGGGAATTTCTATCAAAAACTATTTTGGAGAACTGAATACAAGAATGAGAATAAAAGAAGAGAAAATAAACGCCCTGGAGCATCCTAGCCGACGCTGCTTACATCGTTGTTCAAGAAGTCGTGGAGGATGTCGCCGTTCTTGCACTCCCAGAAGAGGTACGACGGCATGAACTGGAAGGAGCAGGCGGTGTCGAAGCGCAGGCCGCACATGGTGATCAGGAGGGAGATGGACACCGGGATCGTCAGGTTCACGGGGAAGGCGAAGCTGAAGCCCTGGATGCAGATCTTGCAGGCGAACTTTCCTGTAGGAGAGGAAGGGGCGACGATTTAGCGGACGCTTTAAGGGGGTTACTAAGGGCACTGAAGGGTCGGGTCACTGAGGCTTTCTGAACCGAATGAGTGTGAATCGGATTCGCAGAGGTGTTTCAAAGTTTTTGGTTCTCTTGAGCCAATGGTTGATATCTAATCCATTTTTTAAATGGAAGAAAGGAAGACAAAAAAAGCAATGATTAACCCCCCCCCCTTCAATTTGTTAGACTATCAAAAAGAAAAGAGATATCTATGAAAAAACTCACCAAAGATATAACAGAGCCAAGCGCAAAGGACCTGGACGAGGAAAACGTAGATGGGTGTGTACTCTGAGGAAATGATGGCGAAGGTCTCCTGCAGGGGCGCCACTGTCGAGAAGTCAGGGATGGTGTCGCCGGGGAGTGTCTCGCGGATTTCGGTCACGTTGATGACGTGGGCGCTGAGGGAGGAAGCTAGGTTTGAGTGGGACGAAAGGGTTGGAGATTCAGGCTCTGTTGGGCTCAGGTAGAGGGCTAATGCAGATGAAAGCTGTAATAACCATGTTTACATATATATACCTACTTATAAATATGTATATATACATGTGCGTGTGTGTGTGTGTGTGTGTGTGTGTGTGTGTGTGTGTGTGTGTGTGTGTGTGTGTGTGTGTGTGTGTGTGTGTGTGTGTGTGTGTGTGTGTGTGTGTGTAAATAATAGCATCCTCCGTCTCTCACCCGAAGGCCTTTCCGACTTCGAAGAGTGTGCTGACTTTCTGGAGTCTGGTGCTCATCGAGAGGATCATGATACCGAAGAACAGAAGCATCTTGAACACGGACACGAACATGTAGCAGAAGTAGCGGGTCCTCAGCAGCCGCTCTTTGATCCCTCCATAGTACTTGATCAGAGCTGTTTGGGTGGAGGGAAAATGGGAGTGAGGAAAGGAGTTCAAAGGGAAAACAGAAAGGAAGTTCATAACTATTACGACAGCCTTTCCGCTGCGTTCAAATACAAAGATATATAGATTCCCATTACAATACAGATTCTATTCTCTCTTCTACCCCCCCCCCCCGTAAAAGGGGGAAAAACAAAACAAAACAAAATATGAAATAGGGAAAGCCGACCTACTCACTGAAGTTACTCTATACATGCAAGGACAATTCAGATAAACAGAAAAAAAAATGGGAAACAAAAATATACAAATCAAGAGGGAGAAAATCACACTACTCACTAAACTTACGCCAAACGCCTGAAAAAAAATCGGGAACCAAAAGAAAGCAAGAGACCGGAAACGTAAAAATCCGCCCTACTCACAGAACTTGGAGTGGCGGTCGACGTAGTTCTCCCACCAGCCGAAGGACGTGAGGAAGATGGCGACGGGGATGAGCCAGACCCGCCAGGCGTTGGGGTCTTTGCCGTACTCGACGATCGGCCAGACCACGAAGCCCGTGAGCTGGCAGGCGAGGGCGAGCAGGTCCATCAGCACCTTTACGGCCACCATCGACTCCTTCTTGTTGCGCGAGAGGAGGCCTGAGATGAAGGGCGGCGAGGTTAGTTGTGGGTGTGGAGGCTTGTTCATGATGTTTCATTATTCGAGTTTTTCTTTAAAGATCGTGGCCTCTTTTATGTCCCTTTCTTCTCCTCCTTTTCCATGTTTGTCTACCCCCTTTCCTCCCTCTCCCCTAGTTCCTCTACCCCCTCTCCTCCCTGTCCCCCAGTTCCTCTACCCCCTCTCCTCCCTGTCCCCCAGTTCCTCTACCCCCTCTCCTCCCTGTCCCCCAGTTCCTCTACCCCCTCTCATCTCTCTCCCCTCGTTCATCTACCCCCTTTCCTCCCTCTCCCCTCGTTCCTCTACCCCCTCTCCTCTCTCTCTCCTCGTTCCTTTACACCCTCTCATCCTTCTTCCCTAATTCCTCTACCCCCTCTCCCCTCGTCCCTTTACCCCTCTTTCCTCCCTGTCTCCTCGTCCCTCTGCTCCACTCTCCTCCCTAGTCCGTCTACCTATCTGTCCTCCCTTCCCTCTCATTCCTCCACTCCCCTCTCCTCCCTTTCTATCTCGTCCCTCACCCCTCTTCTTCCCTTCCTCCTCCACTTACCCTTTCCCGCTCCTCCCTATATTCCCCCCCTCCTCCTTTACTTACCGAAGACGCCTGGGATGAACGCGACGCAGTTGGTCAACATAGCGCCCTTGATGACGTCGAGGTCAGGCAGCACCAGGTAGACGAGGAGCGCTGTGCCCGCGGTGTGCATGCACTCGAACACCATCACCCAGAAGAAGTCGCCGAAGAAGGGCCGCTTGAGTGACTGTTGAGGGGGAGGTGGAATAAATTTGTTTTAAGAAAAGAATACGTATCTGTATTCTTTCGAAAATTGTTTATTTCCTAATCATAACACATTTTTGACGATCGAACATGTTAAGTAAAAACACACAAAGGTAATACATCCCTAAAATTCAAACTTACTTTATAAGTAACACACACACACACACACACACACACACACACACACACACTCAAAAAACAAAAACAAAAGAACACAGAAACCCGCCCCTCACATACCCCTACAATCATACCCACACGAGAACCTTCTAAAAAAAATCAACCACTCAATCAATCAATCAATCAATCAATCAATAAAATCAATCAACTCAACTCACCTTGAAGACGCACATCCGCACGGACCTGAAGAGCGTGCCGGCCTCGGGGACGATGAAGCACAGGAGGATCATCCAAGCCCATACTACGTTCTCCTCCTCGGGGATCGTTGCCACGTAGTCCTTTTCCGAACCTGAAGGAGACGGTGAAGAAGGTCTGGGTCAGATTGAGGGGGACTGGGGTGTGTGGGGTGTGTGGGGTGGCTTATGGCGACTGAGGTGGAGGGGGACGAGAGGGGGGAGGATTGAGAGGAAGGGAGTCAAGGGACGGAGGAGGAGGAGGAGGAGGAGGAGGAGGAGGAGGAGGAGGAGGAGGAGGAGGAGGAGGAGGAGGAGGAGGAGGAGGAGGAGGAGGAGGAGGAGGAGGAGGAGGAGGAGAATGAGGAGGAGGAAGAGAAAGAAGAGGAGGGGGAAGAGAAAGAAGAGGAGGAGGAAGAGAAAGAAGAGGAGGAGGAGGAGCAGCAGGATGAAGAGGAGGAGTAGGGGGAGGATGAAAAAAATACTGAAGATGTAGAAGAAAAATTACAATGAAGAAGAAAAACAAAATAGTGGGAACATGAACCTCCTGATACGAATAAACAACAAATCAAACAAAACAATACATTTGAGGTCAGAGAGAAATGCACAAAAAAATACAAAGAAATGACGGAAGATTTAAGAAGAAAGTAAAATAAATCGCCATTTTCTCTTTACTATCACCTTTTCCCCCGGAACTTCACCCGGAAAAACTGGCATTATTTGCATTCCTTTGTTTTCCTCCGTTTCGTGACCTTTGACCCTCGAGATGCGTTTTCGACGGGAAAGATGATGGTGGTGCTGATAAAGATGAAGATGATGGTGAGTATATAGTGATGGTGATGGTGGTGTTGGTTTCGGTGGTGGTGAAGGTGAAGGAGAAGGTGATGGTGATAGTGATGATGGTAGTGATGATGATAATGATGATGATGATAACGATAATAATTAATGATGAAACAGATGGTGAAAGAGCATAAATGAAAGAAGAAGGAGAGCCAAAGAATGAAAAGAAGTCGAACCTACGAAACAATGTTGATGACGACCACGACGAAAATAAAATAAAAGAAAGAGAGATAATCGACAACAAGCCACGACACTTGGAAAAAGTGCAAAAACTCTCAGAAACGCAAGTGAAAAAATGACCTTATATTGCACTTAGTGTCATAAGGTCATGCTACTTTCAGAGGGTATCATTAGCTTCAGGACTGACCTTTGTAGAAGTAACTGGAATGGTCGACATGTTCACCTCCCCCCCCCCTCTTCCTCCTCTAACCCTCTCTCCCCTCTCCCTAACTCACCAGCCACTCGCTCCTTTAAAGCCCTTCCTCCCCCTCCCCTCCCCCCCACCCCTCTTGCACCCTCTGTAGCACAGCAGTGAAGCACCCAACCCTTTCTCTTACTTTGTTTTCTTTTTTAAACTTTTCCCAGCGCTTCCAAATAAATACTTAAAATAAAAAGAGAACTGTTTCTCTCTCCCTTCTCTCCCCCCCTTCCCCTGTCTCTCGGCTGTAGTAACAGACCTCGCGTGTCTGGTAGTCTGGGACCTCTCCTTTGACCCCTAGACGGCTGGCAGCTCTGTGACCTTGACTGGATCGAGTGTGGGTCACTTTGTCCCTCCGTCTACGGACTTTTCGACTTTTATGTAATGCGACACTTAAAAATCCTTATGTTTCTTCTAAATAATCCACATATTTTCTGCATAATACCCTACCTACCTTGTATTTTTATCTTTTGTATCTTCTGTATCTTAAATTCGGCTTTGTATTTCGTACCCTATGGATCTCATCTCGTATCCATTTTTTTTTTTTTTTCATTTTTTTCTTCTCCTGTATCTTTCTCCTCTTGAATCAGATCTTTAAACATTTATATTCCTCCTTGACCATAGCTTTTTTTTGTCTGGTCGTACCGTTGTATTCCGATCGAAAGTAAAGTATTGCACATGAAAGCGTCGCTCTTGGTTTTGACTAATTTTATCAACTAATTTCATTGATTTCTTGAAGTTCATGATCTATGCTGTACTTTTAAAGAGTGTATATGTTTGTGTATGAATACGACTCGATAACGAGGTAATAAGCATACATGGTTGTTGTCGCGTTTGTATTGTGTCGTTTTTTGTGTACGACTGCCTGTGTGGTGGTGTGAAATTTTGTTATTTGCCTATATTTTCTTTGCTTTGTTGGTGTTTAATTATCAAGGTAAGGATACTTACGTGAAAAAATAACAACTGAATTCCGGTAAAATAAAATATAAATTAACATATCTTTCTGAAGAAAAAATAATAATCCAGTGACAATTGACCTTTGAGATCAATATAAGGATTCCCATGAACTTAATATGATTATAGCGGATATAGCGGTTCCCCTGACCTGGTTGTCGGGACCGCCAATTCACTTCCTGACTGACTGACCTGTTGGCCATCAGAGCTTAGGTCACACTATTCGGAAATGTCACTCGCTACAGCTCACCGGAGAAGAGAGGGGTAGTAAGAGATGGAGGGGAGGGGATGGGAGATGAAAAGGGATAAATGGAGAATGAAAGTAAACAGAGAGAAAATGGATAAATGGGGCAAGAAAGTAAACAGACAGAAAGGGGATAAATGGGGAAAGAAAGAAAATGGGATAAATGAAGAAGTTAAGCAAACAGAGGGAAAAGGGATAAATGGAGAAAAAAGTAAACAGATAAAATGGGATAAAGGAATAATGAATAATGAAAGTAAACAGAGAGAAAACGGACAAATGAATAATGAAAGTAAACAGAGAGAAAACGGACAAATAAAGAATGAAAGTAAACAGAGAGAAAAGTGACAAATAAAGAATGAAAGTAAACAGAGAGAAAACGGACAACTGAAGAATGAAAGTAAGCAGAGAAAGGGCAACAAGTCAAGGATAAGAATCAGCAGAACGACGGAAAGGAAATTGAATAAAAAAATGCAAGTTTATACCGGAAATTTCAACGAGATGGCAAGTAGTTATCCTCCAAAATCGGCCGCGCTCCCTTTGGCCAGCTCTTGCCTCCGACCTCTGGCATTCATCTGACGGTGGACTACGTATAACAGGTGTCATTAGGCGGTGCAAATATAGACGTTTCCTTTGTGATTTTCTGCAGTTTAATGTCAGGGTTAGACGTCGTCGAATCAAGTGCCTATCTACGTTCGGGACGACTCTTTTTGAGAATGAATAGAAAAAATATGAATATACCCATAAGGCTGTCACTTATATCTCCGAGAACCCCCCCCCGAATATATATATGATTATTATTTTTATATTTAGTCAACATCAGCATTTTTCCTCTCCGCTCGCCCTCTCACGCCTGACGGGGATGTAGAGCGCTGACTGAAAGTTGAAAGAGTTGAGAACTGACCTTGTAGGGGAGCCTCGGGGCATCTTGACCGGTTCTAAGACCTGTCTCGTAGCCCCCCCCCTCCTCCCCTCCATTCCCTCCCACCCCTTCTTTCCCCTTCTCCCCTTAGTTACAAGCTGTATTTTGTTACCAAGTGTGTTTTATGGCATCAGTGACTTGTTTTGTTAACTACAGTTTCACGTTAAGGTGTTGGGATGTTGTGTTTCTCTAGGCTCCATAGCACGCTTCTTCCCCAATTCTTTGCGAAGCATTTCCTTGTCGTATATAAACTTTCAGAGCATCTGCCATCAACCATTAAGGTTCTACTGCTACCTTATACCACCTGATCACTCCTTTGACGTTTTCCGTCCTTATCCGGAACTTCGAATTATTAAGCAGAATAAATCGCATTTGTATATACTTTTAACCCATCGAGGTCTCAAGCCCCCCCCTCGCCTTCCTTTCTTCTATGTTTAGAGGATATGTTCTGCTATCGAACAAAGGAACACACTTGAACATAATTGACCCGGTTTTTGTTCACCCCCGCAAATGAACAGTGTAGACAGATTAGATTGAAAAAATAACGTAAATAAACAAAAGTGAAAGAAGAAGTCTAAAGGCAAGCAATCTTCGAGATAATTCCAGCATGACGCCTTGACGGTAATAACACGAGCGCTACGGGATTATCACCTTTATGGTAACCCGAAACAACAAGTATTTACGTCATCGATTAAGAATAGAACATAGGACAATTTTGCGGAAAATTTAAACGTGATGTTTAACTAAGGGATCACAGATGAAGGCAAGAATATCTTATCTGTTTATCATCAGGGAGCCACGCAGCGAAAGAGAAACGGACGCAACGGTAGGCCAACTGAAGACTGCTCTTAAGGTCGACAGTTGCATGCGAGGGTCGGGACGGGGGCGGAGAGAGTGAAAGTCTTGAGCTCTCGACCGTCGACTGCCTGAGGTACGATAACAAGAATGTACTCACGAGGTCCCAGACGACTATTCATTGTCTTGAGTTATATGTAACATTTCCTCGAGTAATAAAAAAACGAAACAATTGTCAATAAGAATTTTTAAAAAGTTTGCATTCGCCTTTCCCTTCATTCGAAACTGAAGACGAACAATAAGCACGGTCAGAAGGCAATCAAGAGATCGTGAGTGTTCCGTTATTTAGTTACGGATTATCTTTTGTGTGTTTTGTGCTGTTAAAAAATACACACTGAAAAATATGTATAATATATATAGCTAGATCGCGCCCTGCCTCGTGGGATTGTTCATGCACGCAGGAATCCACGAACTCACGAATGGAGCTCAGCTGCTTTACTGAGTCCTGGCGTGTATGTGTGTGTGTGTGTGTGTGTGTGTGTGTGTGTGTGTGTGTGTGTGTGTGTGTGTGTGTGTGTGTGTGTGTGTGTGTGTGTGTGTGTGTGTGTGTGTGTGTGTGTGTGTGTGTGTGTGTACGTGTGCGCGTGTGTGTCATAGCATGCATGCATGTGTGTACACCAAAGAATGTGTGCGCCTCAGCTCCTCGCGCTGTGTCTATGTGAGTGTTCGTGAGTCGCCACCAGGGAAAGTGGGACGCCCGTCATGCATTCCTCGACCGTCATGTAAATTTGGCCCTTCGGCCCATGGACCGAGAGGCCAAATTGCCTCTACACGCAACCAACTCGCGACTGGTTTGCTTTTCGGTCATTTGTTTGTGTCTTGATGAACTAGACGCTTTGTGGCTCTCTTCGCCTCCCGTGGTTCACACGCCGGAATCATTGGTCAACTTATGTTATAGTTGCGCACACATACGCACACGCACACGCATACACACACACACACACACACACACACACACACACACACACACACACACACACACACATATATATATATATATATATATATATATATATATATATATATATATATATATATATGCATAGAGAGAGAGAGAGAGATAGATAGATAGATAGATAGATTGATAGATAGAAAGATGAATGATTCTGCAGAAATATTTCCATTGACGTGGTAGGAAACAGTGCAATACCTTAATCTAGAAAAAAAAAATCATGTGATAAGAAAAAACACATATTTCGAAATGAAGGATAAGCAACATAACGTACAGCAATAACTACATGATCAGTCTTCACCAGACATTTCTATCTCGTTATCTCATACTTCTTAAGTCGTTATCAATCCCCTTGCATATGAAAACATCACAAAACGTATCTAGTTATTGATTAAAAAGATAAAATTCGGAATCAAAATCGAATTTAAAAGACATTATGAATAAAAGAGACTGAGAAACATTTATAAAGATTCGACATAGATTGTAAGAGAAATTAACATTCCTACTTTCTTCATATTTTCACAAAAAACGACAATTGTTCAGCAAACGCCAAAGAAATAATGCAATTCGAACGTCGATCACTGAACTATATAGAAGAGCATACGAAAAAAAGCGCAAATAACCCCATAAATATAACACGCTGAATACATGTAGGAAAACATTGAATGCTTTATATTGCAAAACCAGGGCAGTGCGATGCCAACACAGGTAACAGGTCAGCCAACGGGGCAGTAACAGGTAGTTGGTTAACAGCAATGGGTTATATAACAGGTTGGGTATTTGGCAAACTTGGGGTTTCAAATCCTCCCCCCTACTTCTACTGCCCAGTGACCTTGGTCAGAGGGGGAGAGGGGAGAGAGAGAGGGGATGTTAACTTCGCCTTTATCTTTTAATTGCTTCTTTCTCCTGCAAGAAAACGACTATATGGAGACGGAATTGAAAGTGCTAATGACAAAGAAAGATACTCGCCTTAAAGTATAAATCTAAAAAACAAACAAACTAAAAACGAGGTAGAAAACATAGTTCTCATTTCCCCCGCTAGGTGCCCGCCACAGCAACCGCTAACTCCGCCCGAGAGATATAAAAATAAAATAAAACTGGACTGCTCGGGCCCTATGTATTTCTATTTTCTTTACGAACGTCTTCATAACCCTTCGTCCATGCGCTACTCTTACTTCATCAGCGCTCAGTTCTGATCTGAACGAAATGCAAAGGGTATAGAGCGAAGACTTTCAGATCCCCGTTGCTTCTCAAGGACTACCGAAAGGTCAGTTTCGGGCCACACCTTCGAGACAGAGGACTTGCTGCCGATGCTCCGATTCCGAGCGAGGTTCCGAAGGGAGGGAATGATTTCGGGGAGAATTGCTGACAAAGCGGACGTGCAAGGAGCATAACGCGCCTCCACATACATACGTTAACTTTTGCAAGCAGATTTAATATACACACACACATTCATACTCACTGAAAAAATAGCCAGAAAGAAATTTACAAACAAACACACACGCGCGTGAGCACAGGCTAACAGGAGCGCAAATAAAATTCTCGTATGCAATAATAAAGAACAATAACATCATCTATATGCATAGCAGCAGTATCAAATGTTCTAGTGAGATTCACACGTTTGTTATGTCTTTTAGAGTGTAGCGACTGAGGGAGTAGGAAAAAATAGAGGGAAAGATGGGGAGAAGGGATAAATGGATGGATGGATGGATGGATGGATGGATGGATGGATGGATGGATGGATGGATAGAGGGAGGGAGGAAGGGAAATATATATGGAGAGAGAGACAGAGACAGATTATAACAACGATAATAAAAATGAGAAAGGAGAAGAAAGAGAGGCATTCTAAGCCCTCAGTGTCCCAAGCGGACTTTTCGCTCTCCCGCCGAACCGGAATCCAAAGGGCGAGGAGGGGAGAGGGGGAGAACCTCATGGAAAGGGAAATGACGCGAGCTTTGAAAAGGGAATGTGAACGAGCAAGAGCGGCTGCAGAGGAGTTGCAAAGAGGTCACGAAGGCGGGGCACGGCTGGAGGAGTGACCTTGTTTCTCTCAGCTCATTCGACCGCCTCCAACGACTGCCGCGCCGCCACGTAACGATGGCGAAACCCGCCTGACGTAACTCCCGATCGGGTTCTGTCGAGTGCAAGAACCCTTTCGCACGGGACTAATGATGCGTCGGTGGGTTGCATAAGGCGCGATCGTACGCAAATGTGCTTAAAAAATGTTTTTATGCAGATACATACACACGAATACACACACACATACACACACAATAGGACCACATTTACGTGAGGCCAGACATAAACAAATCGATCCACATTCAAATCCACACACACACACACACACACACACACACATTTTCAGGGAAAAGAGGCAAAGGTCAACCAAAAGGAAATTGAAAAAAACTTAAGAATGAAGAAACGAAGAGAAACTCAAGCTTAAGACAAAGGTAATTCGTCCAGAGCCGCTTGTTTTTGCAACATCTTCTGCTTTCGCCCTTTGAGACGGTTTAATTCCGCTCTTTTTCATTATTAATAAATTCCTCACTCAAATATGTATTTCCCGACGATGGAAAGCACTTGAAAAAAACACATTTTGATTTAGAAATGATTTAAAATATTTAATGAATGATGATAATGATAATATGCACGATGCGTGAGAGATCCACCCTGTATATAAGATTCAAATGGCTGTTCAATTTCAGGCTTTTGGAGGAGGGTGGGGACAAGGGAGACAAGGGGGACGAGGGGGAGAGGGAGGAAAAGGATGGGAGAGGAAGGAAGAAGGGAGAATGGAGGGTAGAGGAAAAGGGGAGGGGGGAAAGGGAGGAGAAGTGTGAGAAAAGGGAGATAATGGGGAAGCAGGGAGAGAGGAGAGAGAGAGAGGGCGAAGGGGGAAAAGGGGAAGAACTGAGGCAAGAAGGAGGAGAGAAGAGGATGAGGTAAAAGGAAAGATGAGAAAGGGAAAAAAGCGGGAGAGGAAATCCTACCTCAACCTATCCAGTGAAAGTGAATACCCACGCCAACCCCGTAAACCCCTGCCAACCGCTTGCCCTACCTGCTGCCCTGCCCTTCTGCCCTCCTAACCTATTCCCCCCCTTCTCCTATCCGGCGACACTTATCCACGACGCCTACACTCCTGCCGCCAAAACAAGTGTCCGATAGAGCAGCAACTTTTCCCTGGAAGTTTCTGCATGTTTGTGTTATCGCTGTTATCTTTCGTGTGTCGTGCATGTTCTCTAATCATCCGTTATCATTAGTAAAAAATATAGACATGTTACAAATCGCATATAACTATCCGTTTTCTTTGTTTAATCAACTATGTCTATCTCTTCTTTATCTTGCTTATTCTTCTGTTTGTCTTTTGTTTATCCTAAGGACATGCAGATAAGAGGAAGGGAGGACAGGGGGATAGAAGGAAGGGAGGACATGAAGATATGAGGATAGGGTGAAGGGAGAATAGGAGGATAAGAAGAAGGGAGGACAGGAAGATAGGAGGAAGGGAGGACAGGAGGATAGGAAGTGGAAGAGAGACAAAGAAGCGAGATCGGGTTCGGGGGAAATCCAGACTCCTTGAATGGAGACGCGGGTTAGGTTAGGAAAGAAAACGGGCTCTGTGTTCGTTTTCTGTTGGGAATATTATCATCGTATTTGAATATCTGTTTCGTCTACTTGGGTTGTTAATTATTTCTCATTGGAATAAGTGCTGGGTGATATTCAGTATTTTTTGTTTGTTGTTTACATCTATTCGGAGTGATTCGGCAAGGGAACACTAGGCAAATTTTCGTTATATTTTGTGTATTGACTCTTTCTGTGTGAGTGTGCATGTGTGTGTGTGTGTGTGTGTGTGTGTGTGTGTGTGTGTGTGTGTGTGTGTGTGTGTGTGTGTGTGTGTGTGTGTGTGTGTGTGTGTGTGTGTGTGTGTGTGTGTGTGTGTGTGTGTGTGTGTGTGTCCCTTCAAATCACTTGTCCCGTCCGTCTATCTGCGTATGCGTGTGAGAATGATTACGTGTGCGCGCGCATGAATTTTAGCACATACCTGTGTGCGTTTTCTTAGCCGCACATTTGCGAAAGCCGGAAGTCCCGCAGCGAACACGCGGAAGCCAGCAAAGGAGATCCGGAGTAAGTGATCTTTGTTTCCCTCGTGACAACCGCCTCTTGGCGCGAGGTCATGGGAGCAGGAAGGGGGGGGGGGGGACGAAAGGAAGCAAAGGTAGGCAAAAGGGGGGGGGGCGAATGCAGGGAGAGAGCGCCTGTGAGTGTTGCTCGCCGACTCTGCGTCGCTTAGAGTCTGCTCACCTGTCTGCTGTTCAGACTGTCTATCGCTTTATATTCACAAGCCAGTATGTCCATGTCTAATCTACATCTGTCAGCAGTCCAGACTGTCTCTCTCTCTCTCTTTCTCTCTCTCTCTCTCTTTCTCTCCACCCACCCACCTATGCAGCCATACCAGCTAAAGCAAACATGCCAAAAAAGACCCCCTCTCTCTCTTCCTCTCCCTCTCCCTCTCCTTCTCCCTCTCCCCCCCCCACCCCGAAAATGCCTCGTAAACTTAATAACACGCGCTGATTCTGCTCCTTAATAAGGGGCAGGAAAGAAGAGGAGGTGAGAGGTGAAGGGAAAAGGAAACACGCCAGTCACCGGCTTCGTGTGACAAAGGAAGGCAGAAAAGCACCTCGTGTGTTTGTGACGTTTGATTTACGTGAACGCCTTGATATATACGTGATTATATGCATATAAACATGTATAAACGCATGATAACACACGCACACATACATATAATCACTGCAAAGTCTCATACACGGACGGACAAGTACACAATTAAACGGACGCAGGAAATTAAGACAGGCATTTTAGCTTCGAGACATTTATATCTGATTTCTTGTTATAGCTGGGGCAAGGTCTTTGCTAGGTTGCCCTGTCCTTTAGTGTTCTTTTCGTTTCCTGTCTTTTGGGTTTATGTCCGAGTTACTATTGCTTGGGGGCATACATGTTATTTGGTTTTGTCTGCCTTCATATCTGGTTTTATGCCCTGAATTATCCTTTTCTTGGGCATAATTTTTTTCTGCCTGTATATCTGATTTTGTTTATTATCTTTATATATGTGTGTATCTCCTTTCCTGTCTCTTGTTCCGTCCGTCTCTCTCTCTCTTTCTCTTTGTCTTTGTCTTTGTCTTTCTCTCTCTCTCTTTCTCCCTCCCTCTCCCTCCCTCCCATCCCTCCCTCCCTCCCTCCCACCCGCCCACCCTCCCTCTCTCCCATTTCATGCCCTCCTCCTCTCCCTCTCTTAACGGATGTCTCAGTCACTGCAATCAACCTAATCGCATTGCAGAGACATAATCGTGATTCGCGCACTCCTGCATCCCGTTTTCCGTTGGAGGTGACGTCAGCATCGCCTTAAGATGTATCGCCAGCATCCCAGTGTAAGCTTTATTGTTATCATGTCAATTTCTCGTCGATCTATTTTGCTTCATAATGAATAGTTATCACAGGATATATCTCTTCATTTATTTTATTGTATTTCATGGCCAGCAGATACAAAATTGCTGGAATGGCATTAATCTGAGAGGAATCTAATTAAGAACGATAAGTCTGCAATAAAAAGATGGAAACTGAATCTCTCTGAGTTTCGTATTTTTTCGCACGAAGAAAGGGGTCTAAGCGGAGGCTCTGAGAGGGGCGACAGAAGCGGTGCGAAGCAGCATTCTAGCGCAAGGTCGATTTTTTTACTCTTCCTCAAACCCCCCCCCACCCCTTCAACATAATTCTCTCTCTCTCTCTCTCTCTCTCTCTCTCTCTCTCTCTCTCTCTCTCTCTCTCTCTCTCTCTCTCTCTCTCTCTTGCTCTTTATATATATATATATTTTTTTTTTTACTTTAACCTTATTTCTTCTCTTACCTGTTTGTCTACCTACCTTCTCCTCTTTCTTTCTCCTCTCTATCTCACTCTCTCTTATCTGAACTGATGCTGTTATTATTGAGATTCTCTCTCATACACACACACACAGAGCTTTACTGAAGGATAACGTTATAACTGTTACACAAAATAATCTAATACTGTAAGGATGCGAGGAAAACGGTTCGAGGAATGCGAATGAGTATAGTTGAGAGAGAGAGAGTATGGGTGTGTGTGTGCGCATGCATATTTATGCATAAAGAGAGGAAAGAGAAGAGAGAGAGAGAGAGAGAGAGAGAGAGTATAGAGAGTATAGACAAACACAATAAACATAGCTAAGAGACAAAATCAAAGAGAGAGAGAGACGAAAAAGAAAAGAAAAGAAACGGAAAAAATAAGAAAACGATGAAGACCAAAGCAAGATGCAGAGGAACATGGAAGGAGCCCAAGAGAGTGGTAAAAGGGAGAACGCGAATGTAGCCGAGTAAAATCTTCGTGGATCCCGGTCGCGCTCCACCGGGCGGCCTTGCCAGTCCCGTTACCACAGGCTGGAGGGTGGGGTTTGGGGGGGGATGAGATAGTGACGGCCGAGCAAGTTTTAATGGTGATGGTGACGGTGAATTCAGTTTATAGTGGAGAAGCTTAATAAATCGGGAGAGAAGAGGGTGATTGTGACGGTCGATCAAGTTATGATGGTGATGGTGGTGGAGAATCCAGGCTTACAGTGATGGGGATTGATGTAACGGGAGGGGGAAAGGGTGATAGTGACAGGCGGTTGGTGATGGTGAATCTAAATGCGTATAGCTCACTGTATCGGCAGAGGAAAGAGTAATAGTGATGGCTGATCAAGCTACAATACTGATGGTGAGGGTGAATCATTGATGTATTGGGAGGAGAAAGGAAGATATTAAGATGGAAATTATCCCATTTATAATCGGAAGTAACCATAAAGTACAAAATAAAACCAAATAAATAAATATAAAAGGAACATACTATAATAAAAATGAGATAAATATCTATATAAAACCAGACATAATACAAAATGTAGATGGTAAGAAGTAGAAGTAGTAGATGAAGGAGAGACAGGGACGACCAGACCAGTCGTTCATGGGGGGGGGGGGGGTTAAAGGGTAGGGGGGAAGGGGACGCTTGGTCAGGTGGGTTTAGGACAGGTGGGCTGTGAGACGGGACAGGACTAGGCCAACTTCAGGTAGCTTCAAAGGAAAGATAGGGGGGGGTGAGATCTTGCAGCTTGATGGAGGTTGACTGAGATTCATGCTCATCTACATGTACGTACACACACACATACACACACACACACACACACACACACACACACACACACACACACACACACACACACACACACACACACACACACACACACACACACACACACACACACACACACACACACACACACACACACACACACACACACACACACACGCCCACACACACACACACACACACACACACAAACCTTGAAACATCAAGGAATCAAATGGAATAGAATCTAGTCATATCCCAGACAATTTTGACTTTAGCTAAGTAGCAGTTCCGGTAAAGCGGTGAAAGGAGAGTACCCCCACCCCCCTTCTCCCCCTCCTCTTTTATCCCCCCTCCTATTACGCTGCTTCTCGGCGTGAAAGTGTCAATTCAAATCCCTTGTAATTATGTAGATATCAGGAGACTGAGCCGTGCGCATGACAATGAAAGTATTCTTACAGAATAAAGAGAGAGAGAAGCTGGAGGTTACTTCCCTTCCTCCTTCTTTTTCTTCTTCTCCTCCTTCTCCTATTCCTTCTCTTTCTCCTCCTCCTCCTCCTCCGTCTTCTTCTTCTTCTTCTTCTTCTTCTTCTTCTTCTTCTTCTTCTTCTTCTTCTTCTTCTTCTTCTTCTTCTTCTTCTTCTTCTTCTTCTCCTTCTCCTTCTCCTTCTCCTTCTCCTCCTACTATTTCTCCTTCTTACTCCTCCTCCTTCTCCTTCTTACTCCTCCTCCTTCTCCTTCTTACTCTTCCTCCTTCTCCTTCTTACTCTTCCTCCTTCTCCTTACTCCTCCTCCTTCTCCTTCTTACTCCCCCCTCCTTCTTCTTTTTCTTTTTCTTTTCTCCTTTTCTTCTTCTTCTTCCTCCTCCTCCTTCTTCTTATCCTCCTAATTCTTCTTCTTTTCCTTTTCTCCTCCTCATTCCACTTCTTCCTCCTCCTCTTAATTCTTGTTCTTGTTTTTGTGCTTCTTCCTCCTCCTCCCTCCTTTTTCCTTCCATTCCTCGTTCAGCGCATTCTTCCCGCCTGTGACTTGGACGGGAAATCAAAGGTCGAGCGAGGCAGGAAATGGCTTCGAGCTCGGGGGGTGGGAGGGGGTGGTTCTTCACTCCGTCATTAGACTTTCACTGGCGGGAGCACGACGGGTTTCGACGTTGCGCCACACGTACACACGCACGCACGCAGGTACGTACGGTACGTGTGCACGCCCAAATGGGCATTCACATGTAAGTGTGAGAAGATACTTGCACCGATATACATTACTGCGCATGTGCAGTTATCATGGAAAGACACACATACATACACTTACATGCACTTACATACATATATTCATATGAAAAGCTTTTTGTATCCAATATGGCCACGATTCTAACAAAATTCCTCGCCATCACTTTACCAGACATTTCTGAGACTCACCTCCCCTCCCCCCCCCCCCCTTCTCCCACCCCTTCCAAGGCTGTGACTGCATGATCATAAAAACCTTTCTTTGTCCGATCAGGAATTCTTTCCCTCACTCTCACTCTCCGCGTCTCTTTGTGGGCTCTCCTCTCCTGGATCTCCTTTCCTCAGTCCTCCTTCTGAGCCTTCTCCCGCTACTACTTCCCTTCCATTCCTTTCCCTTCCTCTTTCTCCTCTTCTTCTTCTTCTTCTTCCTTCTCCTTCTCCTTCTCCTCCTCCTCCTCCTCCTCTCCTCCCCCTCCTCCTCCTCCTACCCCTCCTCCACCTCCCTCCTCATTCTCCTTCCAGTGCAGTCACCTCACTCCCGTTTTCTTTCACCCTCTCTTCCACTGTTCGTAAAGGACCAGTGGACGAAGAACAAGTGAAGTAATTTACTTCGGGTTGTTATTTTCTCCTTAATTTCTTTCCTCTAATTCCGTCATTTTAACTTTCCTTCAGTTTTCTGCCTTAGTTCTTCATTTCGTCTTATTCCCTTCTTCTTCCCTCGTGTTCGGGCGGTTCTGTTTAACCTTGCCCCGCCAGAGAACGTTCGCACGTCGGACATTCTTTCCATTTTAATCATCGTCCTACCGCTGCCCTTACTGTTCTCCTTCCTCAGAGCAGTTATTGCCTCTCTCCCTCGCTCCCCCATCTCTCTCTCTCTCTCTCTCTCTCTCTCTCTCTCTCTCTCTCTCTCTCTCTCTCTCTCTCTCTCTCTCTCTCTCTCTCTCTCTCTCTCCCTCTCTGCCTCTTCCTTAGAGTATGAAAATATCTAAAAAGCAGTATGCCTGCCACTGAAGGATCTTATATTCCTGACCGCTGACCACGTCTTAATAGTGTCTAAGCTACTCGAATCTCCCCCTGGTTACTCCGCCCTGGGAATACCCGTGTTAAATCCGGATTGGCCAACAGGGCCAGTACTGTCTTCTCGCTCTGAGCTCCGGGTTACGCTAGAGGACGCCCGACATGGGTGAAGAAGCAACTAAGTGAATATACAGCTCTCAGGTCTTCTTCTCAAGACATTACACGTAAAAAATCATAATTTCAAAATCATTTCCCAACGAAGAAGAGAGGAGAAGGGAGGAGGAGGAAAGAGGGAGGGGGTGAAAAACGAGGGAGAGGGGAGGAAGGAGATAAGGGAGGAGGAAGGAGGGGGGAGGGAGGCGAGGAGGAATGAGGGAAGGGGGGAAGGAGGTAAGGGAGGAGGAAGGAGGGAGGGAGAGAGGAAAGAGGGAGGGGAGGAAAGGAGGAAGAAGGGAAAAGAGTAATGGAGGAAGGAGAGAGGGTAGGAGGAAGGGAGGAAGGAAGTAAGGGGGAAGGGAGAATGAAGGAGGGAAGGGAGGAAGGAGGGAGGGGTGGAAGAAAGAGGGAGGGGAAGGAGGGAGGGGGGAGGGGGATGACGAAGCAAGACCGACGCAATCAGATCGAAGGTTGAGTGAACCGACACAATTGTCCAGTCGTTCAATCGTTCACCTCGGCGCTGACACTCACGTTCATCCAGCCACAATGCGGCCCGGATTACAAAGAACATAAATGTTGATTTGCACTGTTAATGGAACGGGGAGTCGACCTGAATAGGAGTCGTTGCTTCAACTGAGTCTGTATGATGTTTCTCTTTGGGTTATCAGAATGGAATTATTAAACGAAGGAATGAGAGAGAGAGAGATGAAGCAACCTCAGGCATCCAAGAAGCGGACGAGGAAGAGACAAAGGAATGGCCGGCGTAATCGCACGATTTTCCGAAACCACATTAGCTTTTGTTTGTTCCGCCAACACCACTCATTTACACCCCTTTGCCTGCGCCACCTATATTCCAACCGCACAACCACACCCGCAAAAGACCCAGGTAAAGAATCTGTGGTGTTGTAAAGGCCACTTGATGACAACGGCTGGCTATGCTCATGGGTGTGGCGGGGCGGTGTAAGGCCATTCTGACATAAATATAAAGTGGAATCTCAATCATCTGAAGAAATAACGTCCAAGTATATGGAAACCTTTGAAAAAAAGACAGAAATCACAGAAGGACGAGCCTAACAGCAACAAAAGGATTCCCTCAAGCACGAAGCGGAACCACTCCTCTTCCCCTTCCCTCAATCTCTTCTTTTAATGACTCGCCACTCAAGGACGGCGCTGATCTGTAGTTAGGATCCTAATTAGTATAATCTAGACAAGGGAAACGATACAAAGGGGTAACGACCAGGCAGGCGGAAGCAGGCGAAGGCAGAGCAAGAGAGAAGAACAAGGGGGTCGTTGCTGCTTGCGCGCCATCTGCTGTCGCTGTCACCATCTGTCAGGGGGACACTGCACTGCGGCCTCAATAAGAGGTGATAATGACGGAACATCTTGAGGGAAAAGACACACTATTATCCCCGGAACATGCCTGGTAATGGCAGTCAGACGTTTTAAAACTGACAGACGTAAAGAAAAAAACAAAAAAAAACAAGAAGAATGAATCAGGTGAAAGATAGACATCTGTAAGTGTCGAATATTCAAATCCTGCGTGTCATCAGACGCGTCAGCAATGTGAAAACTCCACAGTATGCTATCTAAACGAGAGCAATCAAAACTCCCGATTCAAAAACTGGCGCCAAGACCAGAGAGCTAAAAGTGGACCGCCGTAGAAAGTTTAAAAAGGTAAAAGCGTGACCGAGAGAGGGAGAGAGAGAGATTACTAGAAGCTCGATCGAGAGTGACCAGTTTGCAACGGCGGAGCGAGAGCCAGTTGAGGGAGGCAGCACGGCAAGGGGGAAGCGAGGTGCTAAACTATAGTAGATCTTTAGGTATCAGTCGATGTCTGATTCTAGGGGATGGATGACTGTTAGAAGCAGAGAGAAGTACAGATTGCACTGATTAATTAGGAGAAACAAAGATACATTGTACTTTTTCCCGTCATGATTCTTGAGTTTTGTTGTACTGCATTATAAGTATCTAAATGATATAAAAAGTAAGCGAATATTCCGGTAATTAAGAGGCTTTGGCAACACCAAACGATCGTCATCGTCGTCAATCATTAAAAAAAAAACAGAAGAAACGTTTCACTAATAGACATCCTATGTACAAGACTCAAAGACACTTGCTTATTCAACTACCCTTGTCCCAAAACACATAATTATCGTTCACGAAGGCTGCAGACACAAGCCTCCAACGGGCCGTAAATAATTTCTCCTTATATTTTTTTCTTCAAAGGACTTGTTGGTTTACCTTTGCGGTTAGGACGCTGGGAAAGAAAAAAAATGTATGTAAAAACAAAAAATGTTTTGTGTCGAATATATATTATCGTTTGTCCTTCTACACCAGACCCGTTCGTATTAGCGCTTTATCTCTCTACCACGAAAAAGAAGAGAAAGATTACCATTACCGCCAAAACAGCAGGAGAGAAAGAGCGGAGAAGGGGCGTGGTCACACCTAGAGCCCTTCTGGCCCTCCCTAAATACATAGGGCAAAAAATAGGACTTGCTCTCCTCTCCCTGGACGCCCATTACTCGCCTGTCACACTTACATTCTTACGCCTACGAGAAACAGACTAAGACACTAAGGAGAGTTGTGGTTTTAGGATGGATGGAAAAGGAGGGGGATGGAGAGGGAGAGGGAGAAGGAATAGAAGAGGGAAAGGGAAAGGGAATGAGAGTGAGAAGGAGAGGAAGGGAGAGAGAGAGAGAGAGAGAGAGAGAGAGAGAGAGAGAGAGAGAGAGAGAGAGAGAGAGAGAGAGAGAGAGAGAGAGAGAGAGAGAGAGAGTCAAGATGACACTGCCATTTATTATCGCTACAATAACAAAGGAATAAGTACAAAGGGTAAACATGAAATTACGTAAACACACCAATAACAGACAC
>BOPN01003426.1:15000-27500 GCA_017312705.2 Penaeus japonicus | reverse complement strand
AGTAATCCCTAGTCACACACATTCCCCGTAAACATTGTCATATAATCATGGCTATGTTTATATGATTACTGCCACGTTTTCTGAGACCAGCCTGGCTAATCATAACATCCTAATCATTACATGATCACATAAGTTTATGACGTCACGAGCTAAAAGGATTTTATAGGAACCCTAATGCCTGAATTAAGTCTGATATTTCTTTTATATAAATGTCGACACAGTCCTTATCATGCGCGTCTTATCTGTGGCTTCCCAAATCGCTTGTCTTATCAAGGGACTGATGTCGGTGCTAATTTTCAACACACGTAAGGTTGGTTCTCGTAGAATACGAGTGTACAAAACAAATGTTTTCATAAGGAGTTCATACTTCTCCACGATCAATTTATTTCTCATTCATTTATTTACATCAAACTTAGTTTATGGTGAATAAATGCATTAGTTGGGAGTTATGCAAGCGATAATCGTTATCAGATTAACGATAGCAAATAAAAAAAAATAAGAAGAATATTATTGGAACTCAAGGAGGGTCATGTGGAGGGGGGGAGAAGGGATAAAGGCATAGGAGCAGGGAAAAAGAGAAGGGTGAAAGGGAGGAAGGGGAAAGGGGAAGAGAAATGAAAAATGGGGAAAGAGCTAGAAGAAGGAATTGTGGGGGGGGGGGAGAATGGAAAGCATTTAGAAAGGAGAACGGGAATATGGCGGAAAGGGATAGAAGAGAGAAGGAAGGAGGATCTGAGAAATGGAAAAGGGGAAAAGGGGATAAAAGAGGGGGAAAGGTAAGAAGGGAGAGAGAGGAGCGATGGGTTTGATAACTGCGCTATCGGTGGGTCGTACCTGGCGGGACGAGGGGACCAAGGATACCCAGGTTCTCTCTCGCTCTCGCTCTCTCTCTCTCTCTCTCTCTCTCTCTCTCTCTCTCTCTCTCTATATATATATATATATATATATATATATATATATATATATATATATATATATATATATACCTCTCTGGCTCTCTTTCTCTCAACATCTCATAACCACTTTTCTCAATAAACTTGTCAAAGTCCAAGTCAAAAGTCTCCCTGTTCTTCGCCGGAAGTGTCTCGACCCGGACCTTTGTCTGCATGTTGACCTTATGACGATACAGCAAGTTGACCTTCCTTGCGGGTGAATCACTGAATACTTCTTGTCCCTTTTGGGTGTAGTCAGGTTATCTGTGTTTTATCGTGTGTATGTATGCGTGTCTGTCTGATTGCTTGTCTGTCGGTCTGTCCTAGCTCTTTGTCTGTCTTTTTGTTTGTTAGTGTTAAAGTATGTTTGTCTGTTAATCTTACGTCCGTTTGGTTGTTACTTTTATATCTGTTTGTGTTAATGTCTTCTCTATGCTAATTTTTCGTCATTTTATTAGTTTTCTCTATTTGTCTGTGTGTGTTTATGTTTGATGTTATGTTTGCTTGTTTTTTTTTATGTCCATACCTTTAACTGTCTGTTTGTCTATACTTGTAAGACTTTTTACCTATCCATCTGTCTGTCTTTCTCTTTCTCTTCCCTGCCCCTGACTCTGTATTTGTATTTCATCTATTTGTCAGCCTCACTGTCTCACCATGTCAACTATACAATTAACAGACAGGCAGAATACGAACAAAAACAAAGTATACAGGTAATAGTAAATAGACATACAGATAGACAGGGTATACGAGCGCAAAATAACAAGATTAAAATAAAATAAAAATGAGGCTGTAGGCTAACGGTAATATTACATTCTTTCCACCAAGGCCATTGCGTCATATTTTTTTTCTTCTCGAATATGATATATCATTATTGTCATTAATCTGTAATATATCAAGGAAACGTGAGTATGTTTCTTCATTTTACAGAGTAATTCCTCCTGGATATATGATATTTACGATTTTTTTAGATATTTGTCTACGTTATAGTAAGTACTTGCGCCATAACACAAGAAACAACCCAAATGAAAAAAAAAACAAAACATAAATATACCGCAAATAATAAATATAAGTGAACCTAAGTTTAAGAAATAAATATCATTCATTACAAAGGTAAAGAAAATAACGACCTAAATTTTAAAAGATATACATTATAAATAGAAGCAAGAAACGTAAATAAAAATAAATGTTCATATTCATTACAAATATAAAACAAAATAACAGAGTGTCCACCCACACCCCCACCCTATCCCCTAACTCTCTCGAAAGTTCCAGAACCGAGATTTCACTGCCATTCGACCGTGGAATATTGGTCACTGTTAGCAGTGCTTTTGACGAGGAAATGAATTTGACCTAAATAGCCTCAAGATGCTCGAGCGTGGACCGTGCGATATTCATGGAAAATTATTAATACTGTTTAATACTATTTTTCTCTTTTTGTTCGGGTATTTAGTTTTTCTCATCGTTCGACTGGCATCTAATTCTAGAATATATTCTAGATTAGTGCATGTAGAAGATTAAACTTATGCCTCAGCTATATTCAGCTGTCAAGTTATCTGAATGACACACACACACACACACACACATGTATGTGTGTGTGTGTGTGTGTGTGTGTGTGTGTGTACACGGGCATATGTTCACTCCTGTATCACAATGTATACAGTAATGTCAGTACAATACAGTAAAATGGCGGTTGATTGCGGTTCACACAACAAACACACACACATGTATGTATGTGTATATATATATATATACATACATATAAATATATATATATATATATATATATATATATATATATATATATATATATATATATATTTACTCACACATTCATCTATATACATTCATATTCTTACAAATGAGAAATCTCTATGTATCAATAATGAAATTCAAGCATCTCGTTTTGAACTTAATTTATAACAACTGATATATAGAATTCAGATCTTTGATCTTATTTGAAGGATCTTAAAATCCTCACCTTAAAACCTCCCATTGGCCTTAAAATAAAGCAATAATATCCTTTTCATAAAATCCTCCAATCAGCCTTAATACAAGAGAATATAATCTCTATTCTAAAATCCTCCCTAATCCTTTAAAAAATAGCTTCCTATCTCAAAAATCCTCTCTTACCTTCAAAATAACATCATCATTCTAACCTAAACATTCTTATTCTAAAATCCTTATCCTTACAAAATATGTCATCATAAAATCCTTAAAAAATATCCTGTCCTAAAATCCAAAACCTAAATTCCTTCCCTTCCCATCCTTTAGAAATCCTCCTAAAAACAACACCAACAACATCCTAACATCTTCCCTTATCTTTTTAAAAAATCCTAAAATCCTTAAAAAAACACCCTATCCCAAAATCCTACCTGTAAAAAAAATAATAAACCTCAGAGATAATCCTCCCTCGTCCTACAAACCAACATCATCCTAACCTAAGAATCCTCGTCCTAAACTCCTGCCTTATCCTTACCTCCCGCCGTAGATATCCTGGTTGAGGGGCATGTTCTCATCGTCAGAGAACTCGGCGTCGCTGCCCTCCATCATGGGCATGGTCATGTGGTGAGGGGGCGGCATTCTGGAAGGAGAGGGGGCGGGGTCAGTTTGGGCTGGCTGAGTAGAAGAGGGGAGGGGGGAGGGGGAGGGGTGTGTGGAAAGGAAAAGGGAAGGGGGAGGGGTGTGTGGGGAGGAAGAGGGAAGGGGGATAGGAGGAGGGGAGGGGGGTGGCGATGGGGGAAAGGGTGGAGGGACAGGGAAGGGGGATAGAAGGAGGGGAGGGGGATGAGGGATACGAGGAAGGGGGAGGGAAGGGGGATAGGAGGTGGGGAGAGGGAATGGAGGAGGCCGGAAGGATGGGGGAAGGGAGGGAAGGGGGCAAGAGGAGACGTAGGGGAGGAGGAGGAACTAGCAGATAGATGGAAAAGGCGAGAGAGAGAGAGAGAGAGAGAGAGAGAGAGAGAGAGAGAGAGAAACAGAAAGAAAGAGCAAGAGTAACAGAAAGAAAGAGCAAGAGTAACAGAGAGTAACCAACAAGAAGAAAGCAATGTAAAACAATACAAAGAACAAAACACAAATCAAACACAATAATAATACAAATCATACATCATAATAGAGAAGATCAAAGTAAAGGGAACCTAAGTAAACAAGAGAGAGCCTTCCTGGGTTCACAAGACACCGCGAACTTTCACTTCCATAGAGATATGCGGTTATTACACCATACCCCGCAACCGCACCGGAGGCCCGAAAAACACGCGCATTCAAAACGACTCTCTCCTGTTGGAAAGTCATTCGTTATTGAATTTAGTTATTTATTTAATCTTATTCCATTGAGAAATTTATTTAATAAAGTTATTTATATCGAGTTGTATTAGGAATTATTGAGCATTGAAGTTAAAAACGACCAAAATATAACGATGATGATAATGACAAAAATAGTAATGAGAAGAGTAATGGAGGAAATGAATGGCAATGAGTTGCTTTTTTTCTTTTTATTTAAATTCTCGTAGACGAAGCGAGACAATAAATTGCGAATGTAAAGGAAGTCATTGTGGAATTTCAATCGAGCGGGCTTGTTTGAGCTGCATGTTCTGTATCTTTATACCCTTTTTATCAAACATTTACTTTCTCTTAATATTCGTGTATATATATTTAAGTAAATTTCCATTGATAATCATATAAAGCCATTTTACGTGCTTTAATATACCGTAAGTGAGAGTGAACCGTTATGCAACTTCGATAGCGGTGCATGACAGCTCTTCGTCCTCCCTCCCCCCCTCCGTCAAGCATGGCTAAGAGACACCTTCATGACGGCAACCTTGACCTAATCTTTAGTACCTGCGCGTCCCCGTCACCAATATGGTATCCGTTTGCTTAGCGTGAAACAAATGCATGAACAATAAAACTTTATAATTACTGCAAGATAACGTCTCATAACAAGGTTTTTAAAAATCCGCTTGCACTTCGACACACCGTCGGCACACACATAGAAATAAAGCAGTGTCACCTGTCTCCATTAATCTGTCTTCGCTGCCTCTGGTCTCGCGCAGTGACTCACCGACAAGGAGCCTCAGGCGAGTGTTCTGCCCGCGATGTGGCGGAGTCCGGCCGCCCACTTGTTGTTGTCTCATGTCGCTAGGGCATTAATGTTAATACCCTCAGCATTTCTGTCTGTTGTGGTCTCTGACGCTTATTTGCGTCTCTGCGATTTAGTTTTGTCTCCGTCTATTTCTCTGTTCTAGCGCATGTGGTTGAAGGAGTGCTCGTAAACATCCCTTCCCACCCACGTGTTGGTCTGATAGCTTGGGCAAAGGGACGTCTCCCACACCCACCGCCCACAATGTCTGAGTAGCCTCAAGGATGGGTGGAGACATCTCCGTGGGTGAGGGTGCCCCCTCTCCCCCTTCGGGTACTACCAGATCCGGGTGGAGTCATTTAGATAACATCAAAGAAGCCTGGACGAGGACACAGGGCTGGGTTTGCCGATGGACAGTGTCCTTGCCGTTACGTCCTATATTTTTTTACTGTAATTACTGTAAGAAATCCTCATGGTCGTAATTCAGGGATTATTGTGGTAATATCCTCCACTTTATGACAGTGATATTCTGCAGCTATAGAGTCTCCTACAGACTGGACGTATCAACATGTTTATAGTTCTGTGGTCGAAGAGGTTCTGCAACCGTGGAAGAACGATGGAAGCTTCAAGGGTAACAAAGGAAATAAAGATAAAGGAAAGAAAAGTCAGCGATGAAACAAATGAAGCTGCCGAACGAGGCTAAGAACGAAATGAAGGAAAGAAGTAAAGAGACGAGGAGGAGGAGTGGGAGGAGAGGGAGCAGAAGGAACACACGCAACGGCGCAGCCACAGGGAGGACGTAGGCGGGACGACCCTGGCCGAACACACCTGCACAGAGACACGTTTCCGCGGACTCACACTCAAGACATTCCCTCCCTGCCATTTCCTTTTCGCCTCCATCTACGGTTCCTCTACATGTTCAGTGGATCTCCTGCTGGCCTTTCCTCATGCCCCATGTCATTACAAAATACTATTATCCTAGGAGCGTCACACAGCGAAACATACCATTATTTTTCTCTTGCTTCCTCTCTCCTGCTTTTTCTCCGTAAATGGACTTCCTGCTTTGATTTATCGTGTGATTCTCCTTCCCCGGCGTAGCACGGAAAGCTTTTCTGGTTGTTGTCATTCCCATTGCTTTAAACTTACAATATGGAAACAGGCGCTCGGAACAGAAAGAGGAGGGTCAGCACACAAGGTGAGAAGTGGTTGACTAGTGTGGACTTTGCGGTTAATCCAGTCACAATGAAAAAGGTTATGCAAGGTCGTTCGGAAGCCGCAGGGATTCGTGCTGTGGACTTCAGAAATTCTGTGACATGTGCTGGGAAAGAATATCGCTACAGACATTCCTGTGACGACTTCATGGCATGAACAACAAATCCAATGGAAAAACAACCGAACAAAACATCATGTCCTCCCTTAGTATTAAAAAAAACACGACGGGAGAAATGTTGACAAGGAGAGAGAAGTGTACTGCATCAGCGCCGCCGTGAAAGGTCAGACACGCACGCGGGACAAAACCCTTTCGGCGCTTGGCTTCTTTTTCTCGCCACGCACACAACGGAGTCCTTCACGTTAACGCAATTAAAGAGAACTCTCCCCTCCCCCCCCGAAAAACGCGGAGCACAGAAAAGTCACACGTCAGGTCCTGAACCATTGTTGAAGTTTGTTGTGGGGTTTTTGGGAGACTTCGAAGGTCGGGTTGGAGTGAGTCACCCGGGCGGGGCACAGTGTTGACTCGCACGACCGTTTCGGGCCACTGGCGGGTAAATGTCGGCCGATTTGTCTTCCGAAATGGCGGGAAGGAAATTTGATTGCCTATATGAACACTCATACACAACAATTAAGTAAGCATAACCGTGTATATATATATATGTGTGTGTGTGTGTGTGTGTGTGTGTGTGTGTGTGTGTGTGTGTGTGTGTGTGTGTGTGTGTGTGTGTGTGTGTGTGCGTGCGTGCGTGCGTGTGCGTGTGCGCTTGTGTGTGTGTGTGTGTGTGTGTGTGTGTGTGTGTGTGTGTGTGTGAGAGAGAGAGAGAGAGAGAGAGAGAGAGAGAGAGAGAGAGAGAGAGAGAGAGAGAGAGAGAGAGAGAGAGAGAGAGAGAGAGAGAGAGAGTGAGTGAGTGAGTGAATGAGTGAATTACTGAGCGAGTATTGTATGGTTGGATGAGTGAGTGGTTCAGTGTGTGGGTTTGTGTGGTTATACGTCTTTGCACATTCCTTTGTATTGCATTTGCTTCCCTGTAGGTTCAGATGCATGTAAGAATTATATGAATTAACTCGCGACGAGTATTTTGCAGTTAAAGAATGATAAACGATGAAGCGTATAAAATATATTTGCAACTTAAGCAGAAGCTAGTGAAAACATATTTTTCCTCGCACGCAACACTCAACATCTTGCCAAAGCAGAAGAGTGAAGTTTACCGGATTTTGTGGGGAGCGTCAGTAACGGGGCAAATCACGTGATGGCAACACATCGTCAAGGCTGACCACCTTCCAACACTTGTCCGGAATCGGGACTCGTCTGGACACCGTTCGCTTGATCTGCGCAATTCATAAACCTGTGTCTGTTTCGATTTAATTTAGGCAATGACCACACAGTTCAAATTATTTTATGTGTATGGTCCTCTCTAAAACGAGAAAAAAATATATATCGAAGGATTCTCTTTCTGTACATCGGATTTCTTTTAACGTTGTCTACGACAAAAATCCAGCTCACAATAGTTCATTTATGCAAAGCAGTTTCAACGAATCAATCAGCACACTCCCGCGAGAGATATCTGACGTCATTTTTAGGTTAGTCGTGAGGTCTAACGTAGAGAGCGGTGGCGGGGGGTGAGGGGCGAGTAAGGAGGAAGGGTGAGGACCTGGAAGAGGAGGGGGAGGGGGTCTTTACCTGACCCTCCCCCATCTCTTCCTTTCGTGACCCGTAAATGCCATCGACCTACCCAGGTCACTCGGCCGCTGATGACGGCAGGAATATGTGGAATGTGCCAGAACGGGTTTTAATCGAGTTATTCTTATCATCGTTAAATGTAGTTATCATCGCCGTCCTTGTTAGTATTTACTCGTATATTGCAACTATCATTCTGTCATTAAGATGGCAATTTCTTTGTCATTTTTCTTGAACTTTAGCCACCAACTTCACAGCTACAACCATTTTCAAATATATTTACTTTGCTGAGCAACCACTTTCATTAAATACCATTGTAAACTCCATATTCATTCAATGATTTGTTCTAATATATCGAACCGAAGAGCGATATAGTCCGCCTTGACAACTGTTCGAAAATGGATTCAGGCAAAGGTTTAGAGTCGGTAAATAAGGCATTGTTAACTGGTTCTGGTCATTGGGACACGCACCTGCTGAAAGTTGGATAGGATTTGAGTACACTTGATAATCTGCCACGTTATAAATATTACCTTCTATATGTTCATTACATTTCTTTGGATGAACGTGTTACTCGAGAAAATGTGGAAGATGGTAATTCACTTAACATTTACTAAAAAATTAAACGTACCATCATCAATATAATTAGATTTCTCTTGTTTCATTTCATTTCCCTTGAATGAGAGTGTTCTGTCACTGAAGCTAAATAACTTTGCTTATGGTTTTGGAGAAGGAAAAAGGAAAAAAAAGGACGAAAAAATAACCACAAACTGAAACTCTGCCTATATTCTTGAAGTTGATACAAAATCGAATAAAAGTAGATATACTTAGTTGGTGGAAATGAATACCATATGGTATAGTTATATTTATTTGTCTCTTAGTTTTGATCCATGCATGCAGCAATGTCTGCCTTCGCTTATTTGATGTATTTCAAAGTAAGTTTTCTTATTGCAGTTACAGTCTCCTTGGTAGATACAAGTCAACCCTAATTCAAAGAAACAAATTACCGTTTCCTTTACTTGGCCAGAGGCAAATTTTCGGTGACATGGGAATGTGACTGTACAAGAATAAAATGACGAAGAAAAAGAGAGGAAATGAAGGGGATATAAAGAAGTAAGTGAGGAAAGGAAGACGGGGGTGAACGAGGACGGAGAAGGGTGTTCAGCAGGGAAGGGCGGAAGGTAATGAGAGAAGAAGGGAAGGGAACGGGAAGAAGGGGGGGTGGAATGGGGAAGGGGGCAAGGTGGAAGTACGAGGAGGGAGGGGGAAGGAGCGACCCGAGGGAAGGGGAAGGGGGAGGGGAGGGGGAGGGCTGGAACAGGTACCAGCAACAACTTTCAGTCTGTGAACGATCTCTCCCCAGGCCGCCCCTGGCTGTGAGTGAGAACCGAAGTTATGCCGCAGTGATTGAAGTTTCGAATGAATAAAAAAAATATATGTATTGTGAATGTATGTGTCCACATTGGATCCTTAGATCCTATGGAGGAAAAGGGGGCGTTTGTAAGATTATTTTCTAAATGTGGATGTAATGCTAGGAAGCCCATTACTTTTACAAAGTCGAGTTACGGTTTTAAATGTCTTCACATATGATTGTCGTTTATTGCACACGATAGCTTAATAAGCTCAAATGAATGCCAGTTAAATGGCAAATCTTTTCCGCTGCAATCTCCGGATAACTATCTACGGCGTTAAAGTCACCAGCAGAAAATCGGAGTCACGAGTAAACTTCCATTGTTTTCATTTCACTTCTAATGTTTTGCAACGAGTATGAAATACAAGATAAAAGAGACAAGTCATCGGAATATAGGATCCGGTCCTGACAAACCGGATTCTCGATCCTCTCATCGAATTACCGGACGCCTTTCGCACTTGACTCAGAGGGGCTCGTCCTGTACTTGCCCTCAGAGTCGACATTGTGTAACGAATGGAACAGGCCGTCATCGTGCGTAGTGACAGGCGACTCTGGTAAACAGCTAACGATGAAAATCCGAACTAACAAATAACAGAAGTAGAAAGTTGAAACATTACATTCCATGAAAAATCGCGGCATTATATTGTTATCTCCCGACAGTCCCTCACTTGACAAGTTACGGCCGCTAGGCAACTCTCCCCCACCCTCCCTCCACCTTCCTCACTTTCATTCACAACCTCAATTTTCTGAGCATTTCTAGGGTACCTCTGCGCTGCCCCGGGCGGTCAGGGAAGGCCCAGTCGCCGTCCCAGAAAGAGCTTCAAACGGATCTTCGAATCCCTATATTCTGTTCGTATTCAGAGGCACTTTCTTGCGAGTTCAAAATTCAATAGTCAGCTCATGTGCGACACGTCAGGACATATAGAAGTCTCAAAGGACGGGTTTATATTCGTCAACTCTAATCCAAGGCGCTGCTCAGCCGAAAGAAACCGAAAGGAGGAGTGTGCCTCCCCCTAACTCCCACCCCATCGAGGTGATCAGCAGGAGGCCACCGCGGAATGTGGGTCACTGGCATGGATGGTCGATTTTCTGGGTGAAACTGTGGAACTTTCGTCTTCTCTTGCCCCAACGGGCGGCCTTATAAAGGACTGTATTGCCTCCTCCATCGTGAAAACCCGGTAAGAATTGATTTAAAACGATTTAATTATTCCATCTTCTTGGGCCGAATGTTCCCCGGTCGCGTGTAAATGAAGCTAGTAAGATATCACAATCACGAGATGACACTAAAACTAAGCCGTAAACCCGAGTAATTGATCTATACTGGCGTTACAAAATCCTCAAACGAGAAAGTTGTTTGGTGTCAAAGCCACACGCGCGTATAGAAAAGGTAAAAACAGCAGTGATAGACAAACTTACAAATGCCGATCACACGCACTCGTACACACTACAGAGAATACAAATAAAGCTCGCTTGCTTTTTCCTAAATTTACACACGCACAAATATATACAGATAAATATAGAGAGAATAAAGTATCATAGCCAAGTATTATGAAGTAAATCATGAGCGAGTCTAGTAGTCAGTTTCGTTAAACGCTCTGGTGCCTAGAATACAATATGCTTGCGTAATGCAGTGAGGGGCAAGCTACGAATATGTCACGCATAATGCAGATTTAGTAGATATGAAGTATGGCACATCGATAAAAGTCTAAATAAATGTAGACCAAGGAAAGTAGAATATTTGAGGAGGCACCCCTAAGGTAAGAATAACCAAACTAAATAGCGAAAAAGAAAAAAAGGGTGTGGGTGTTAAAAGTTGATGATCTCTAGAATTCAGGCGGGTATATAGAGCAAAAGACGTGTCATACATAATCATTTGCAAAATGTAATTCAAATGCAGCATTTGCAAGCACGATCGTCAAGGGAACGAGACCGCTTCGAATTTGTTTATTATAAACGTTAGCGAATGAAGTGAAATGGGAAGTGGTAGTGTTACCTTTCCTCCTTATCCACGCGGAGGTAAAGGAAGGGCACTTCGGAGACGACGGGGAGGAAGAAGAGAGTGTCGAGGGAGTAAAGCGAGATGAAAAAGACGCCCTTCGTCAATACCAGTGTGCCTCTTCGCCGCACCTCCAGTGTTGTTACTTCACTTCATCCAAAGGTCAATGGCTTTGTGTTACGATTGTATTTATTACGACGTCGATCCTAAGCAGTACTAACTGCTGAATTTCAAATCGTCCGGCTATCTGCATTGCGTGGCTTGTCCTTTGCCTCACCCTGCGACGCCCTCTGCCCAGGGCAACGATCTCTCGGCGATCATGCAAAATGAGGACTGAATTTCAGATATCTTAATTCAGGTGGTACTGCAGTGTACATAGAACTGATGTGTATATACATACACACATACATACATATATATATATATATATATATATATATATATATATATATATATATATATATATATATATATACAATCATACATACATACATGCATACATACACGCTCACACACACACACATGTGTGTGTGTGATAGTATATACATTCCACCCTATCGACTTTATATTGCTCTTATAGAAATATGATCCAGCCTCTACCAGTCCCTCGAGCACGCTCCCACATCCGGCCCAAGGATGACCTCACCATAGCAACAACAACGGCCAAGTACGCCGACCCCGCCGCGACGTGGGGATTCTCCAGCGACCTGTTGGACGAACCTTTCCTACAAGTACAATCCTACACAGGTACATGGATGTCGTTCTCATTATCGGCAATCTATCTCTGATGTTAATACTAACCAATATCGCGACTGAGCATATGTCGAATAAGAACACCGAGCTCAGTATGTATGTATATATATATATATATATATATATATATATATATATATATATATATATATATATATATATATATATATATATATATATATATATATATATATATATATATATATATATATATATATATATATACATATATTTATTTTTTTCCGTGTTTACAGACGTTCTTTGTCCATACACTGCAGGACCGAAGGTCGTTTCCTTAACAGGCGAACGACGACGCTAAGAGACGGCACATCATGCTCGCGAGCACATCATTCGTCCTGGGAACATCATCGTGAGAGCATTAGCCGCCTGGGAACATTACACTCGGCGGCACGGCTGGGAACATCCTCCCTGGCGCTGGGGAGACT
>BOPN01003425.1:147950-150450 GCA_017312705.2 Penaeus japonicus | reverse complement strand
TCCTCTAATAATATACACTATATTTCCTCTACTCCTTGTTTACGAATTGCTTCTAGTACTGCTGGTATCTGTACCGAGTCGAATGCCTTTTCGTAATCTACGAATGCCATACACAGGGGCTTCCTATATTCGTTTGTTTTCTCTCTTATTTAGGTTAATGTGTGAATATGATCTGTAGTTGAGAATCCACTGCAGAACCCTGCCTCTTCCCTAGGTTGTTTTGAACCTCATGTATCGGTGATGCGGGCTGTGATGATTTTTGTGAACAATTTATAGATTACTGAAAGGAGGCTTTTTGGTCAGTAACTCTTTAAGTCTTTTGTGTCCCCTTTTAGCGTATTAAAGTTATTGCGTTTTTCCAGGATTTCGGAGTCTTACCGACGCTTAGACGTTTATTCAAAAGATGGGGCTAATTTTACTGCCGCAATCTCTCCTGTATCCTGAATAAGATCTACACTAATGCCATCTTCTGGCGTTTTCCCTCTTTGCATGCATTTTAGTGACCTTTTTACTTCCCCTACTGTAATACGTCTCCAATTACTCTGTTTGTCTCCGTACGTGGTTGATTGTTTGAAGGGTATAAGTCGCAATAGAAGTCTTCTTTGATAATTTCATTTTTATTGTATGTCACCACTCCATTGGGTTTCTTTACTGCATACATTTGTTTTTTCCCTATTCCGAGCCTATTCTTTGTTACCTTAAGGCTGGTACCGGAAAGCAGAGCTTCATTATTTTTCATGTGTTAAATTTGCGCACATCTTTCTTCTTGTTTATCGTCATAGTCAGCTCTGCTGATTTTATCTTATCTCTGATTGATGTTATTTTCATGTCACTACACTGTTTCATAAGCTTAGTGAGCTTTTCTTTTTCGTCTTTAACGCCTATTTCAAGTGCAGCTTCCTTTGATATCTCACTGAATTGGTCGTTCATTCGGTCTATGTCAAGATCTTCGGAGACTGAGTATTCATTTCGGATGTTAAGACTGAATTCCGTCGCCCTATTCTCAATGTTAATTACATTAATGAGAGGCTTCTGTATGAGTTTATTTCGTTCCTTCCTTAACTGTAATTTAACTCGACTTTTGACCAGTCTGTGGTCGCTACCGACATTTATTTTATTGATAACGCTTATGTCTTGAACAATATCGCACCTTTTGGTGTTTATGAAGTCAATTTCGTTTTTAATCCTGGATGGATTTCTATGTCCATTTTCTCTCGGGTCTCAATTTGAAGAATGTATTAATAATTTCAAGGGATCGATCTTCAGCAAATTCTATTAGCATTTGCCCTCTCTCAAAATGGGTTTTTGCTCTATCGGCAGCTGCTTGCACATCTTCATAGAAGCTCTGTTTCCTTTTCACTATGACTGCCGATAGGAGCGTATATTTGGGTAATTTTTAGGTCATATTTGTCGTTTAATTTCAGTATTACAAAAGCTTCTCTTTCGCTCACACTGTAGAATTCCCAAATATTTTTTTCGAGGCGCTTGTGAACTAAGTAACTTAAGGCTTCTTTTGTAGAGTGCGAAACCAGGAACGCGTTCTATGTTTCTGAAAACTAAAAGAGGTTGGCCTAATGACGTCATTACTCTCCATAGACGCTGATTGGCTAGTGAGTGCGCTGCCAAGCGTAGGGCGAATTGTGGGAAAAAGTATCGTAGATATCATTTCAAATTACACGCTCCCGAAACAACACAGAGGATCCACCGCACACGTAGCATACGATGGCGACCTCATCAAGAGACCAATAGAGATCACGGCTGCAGGTCTCCCCAGAAGATGAGAGCAATGAAGTTATGGAAGAGATTGTGCAACCAACTGCAATGTGTGTTGATGTGTATGACGGCTTATGCCTTTGAATAAGGTGGGTTTCCTATTGGTTTGAAGGAAAAGCTCTAGCAAAGGCCAACCAACTTCCTTCCTAGTTTTTGTAAACAGTAGTGCAAATCTTTCCATACTTTAGATTTATTTACTATGTGTGCATGGGAAATAAGTTAGACAAATAACAACTACAGTGTAATTGTTGCATTTAAACTTAAATCAGATATTTGGAGAAGGCAGTGTTCATGCTAATCAACTGCGTCATCTTTTTCATAAAACAAATAAGGAAATTTTCCCCAAGATACCATGAGATGCAAAATCTAGGAGCTGAATTCATTTTTAAAGTTCTGTAGGGTCTAGAATTTGTATTTGTTAATCTCTTTAATGTTTATGTTTTTTTTCTTCTTTTTTTATACATGATGTAAAAGTAATAGTAAATGACTATTATTTAAAGTATTTAACCACAGAGTGCAATCTTTTTCTGGAAATTCTGTTATCATTTTGATTATACAGTATTTGTATTTTAAGATTAGAAAGTGAAATATATTCATGTAGTATTCATTTACATTTTATAGTAAACATATTTTCTTAGGAAAAAAAAAGTCTTTGCTTAGATATGCTTTTTTCTTCTTCATGCAGGGAAGATCATCCGCAACAAGAAGGTTTCATGGAAATTCTGGA
>BOPN01003425.1:132950-145450 GCA_017312705.2 Penaeus japonicus | reverse complement strand
GATGAGGGCAATTCTCCTTTATTAATTCGTTTAGTCTTTCTGTTGTCCAAATCTTTCTGACTTACCCTGAAATAACAAAAGAAAAAGATTAATTGGATCCAATGATATATAAGGGAAAGCTTATAAAGATAATGTAAATTTTTACATTATAGAAGATAAGTCAGTATATCTTCTCATATTGAAAAGTATTTGGATTAATAAACACCTGTCGCTTGAGATTCTTCAAGAAGTTCAGTTGGATCATCAGGTAGTTCTTCAGGATCACCAATCAGCTCCACTTCTAGTGTTTCATTGCTTCTTATATTGCTTGGTTGTTCTGGACTTTCAATAATGACATCAGGTGCCCAGGATGGCCTTGGCTCTGGGCTCCTTACAATTTCAGCCACTGGATAAACTACTGTAGTGGGTTCGTGGGGCACTCACCCTCCTGTAGAGGAGCCTTCTGCAGCAGGAAGGCGTGGAAGGGCAAGAGGGAAAACCGGGCCGGCATAAAGGCAACTAACTGAGACGCTAAAATCTTTACTTTACGTTTATTCACTCAGCACAAGCTACTACATGTATAAAAACAAGGTATCACAGAACAGGCATGTAGTAGAATAAAAGAACTTACGCTAAAACAAGAACACTCGAGAAAAACACACTCCTGCCCAACCCAAGCACACAACCTTCCGCCTCGAAACCTCCTCCACAACTCAAAGATGGCGGTCTTGGAGACCCCGACATGACAGGGGGTTGCCAACTAGGGATTACATTTTACAGGTCGTTTGTGCTCCTTACCACAGCCTAAAATACTCCTGGAGGTGGGGCGTTTGACAAAGCGCCCCGAAGGGCGTCGCCAAAGGGCGTGACGGGGGAGTACAAAAAGAAAAGAACAGGGCCGCAAGGCACCCGTCACCCGTTCGCATACGCGTGAATCCATAGTGTTCGCGTAAGGAACTACGTTACCTTACACTACTGACATATGGCTCATCCAGCACTTGCTAGCCTCTTCTGGATTATGGTATAACTTGTCACAAACATTACACTGAGGCTGCCTTTATTATGAAAAGAAAGAAAATATCTAAAGCTCTATTTCAATATTGAATTTTATCAGTTACATGTTTCTTAGCAAATATTTATTAACATAATCATTGTTATTACTATTATCATTATATATGTGTATATATAAACACACACACACACACACACACACACACATATATATATAGTTATATAAATATATACATATATTTATATATATTAATTTATATATATATATATATATATATATATATATATATATATATATAAATAAATACATATACAAATTTTACCTCCCTGACCGGGACTTGAACCCGTACCGTCAGATTGACAGGCACAGTGATGAATCCGATACGCTACACAACCCGCTAAAAGAATTGTCTAACTAGATGCCTTATGAGACGTCATGGAATTTTACCTATTTACTCTTAGCAGATCAGTGGTAGCGAGGTTTTACAGACAATTAATAAATAAATAAATAAATAAAATACATATATACACATACACATATACACATATACATAGACACACACGGACGCATGCATGCATGCATGCACACACACATACGCACACACACATAAATAAATATATATGTATATATATAAATAAATATATATATATATATATAAATGAATGAATAAATATCTATCTTATCTACTTATCTACATATTATATGCATATGTTTAAATATACAGGTGGGTGTGTGGGCTCCCAGGACAAACAAAAAACCTATTAATTAAATCATTCAAACACAACTATAAATCAATTAAAACTATGAAACTATGAAACACTAATAAACGAAAAGAACATTAAAAGCGAAAAAAAGTGAATCAAATGGAGCGTAAAAACATGAACTCACAAAAGTCGAACGGAAAATGAAAACATCAAAAAGGCAAACATTGAGACAGATGAACATGGGGCGAGAGGCGCGTGTCCACACGAGGCTCGGCGGCTGAGTCAACAGACGCGCCGCGCCTCGGCTGTATCTACGCAGCGGAAGCTTCGTTCTCTCACTAGGAACTCCAAGGGCGAGACTCGCCTCTTGATGCTCGTCTTTTAGAATATCAAAGACATGACATTACATTCTACCTCTATACAGATGGACATGAGATGTATTTAATATAAAATAACACCAGTACGTACTTTCTTTATGTTGCCACAGTGGTGATTCCCCTAATATTGGCTTTTTCATTCTGTCCATGTCGCAGAGGAGCTCTTACCCTGATAAAGCTATTTATTCACTTTGTTCGATTACAATGAGATATATTTTTTGTTTATTATCTACATTATATATGCATATGTATTGAAATTTAATCGATTTTTAACAATTATTTTAAGATTCGCGATATTCATTATTATCAAAATGCATATTAAATTATCAGAGTTAATATTCACATTTGGTTTAAGAAATATATAATAATCAAGGGAACGAATTGAGACACCGTCTGTTTGGAGGGAAAAGTTTTCAGTAATTCTTTTATTTTTTATTTTTTTAGGCGTCCTCATGGCTTATTTCTTTGTTTTCTGGGTATATAATCATCTACTGATATTGTCTCCTGGGTATAGGATTATTAACAAAATATACATTGTATTGCTGTTGAAAATAAAACAACAATAGACACGCAATGTGCTCCAGCAGGCTAGTTTTGGGCGGAGCTTAAACGATGACGTCAAAAGCGTAACGCGTCGCCAACAACCCCGAACGCCCCTCCCAGAAGTTCGAAAACATAGAATGCGTTCCCTGTTTTGTACTCTACAAAAGAAGCCTTTACTAATACTTGTTTGCTCTCCAATATAGTAAGTGTCCATCATATAGTAATTTCTGCTCTTCACCTAGTCTTCTAACTTCAGAAAGTCCTACAATATCCCATTTAATAAATAAAAATTTCTCAAGCAGTGTCAAAAGATCAGATTCTGTTCTCAGAGTCCTTACATTCATGATCGTGAGGTGGCTTAGGTCTAACCAGACATTTTTAGCACCCTCTGCTCCAGAGTGATACTGATCGCCACTGTGACTAGGGGCTCTTTCGCTGGAGAATGAGTGCCATTGTCTTGACTGGGAAATCATATTTAAGAGGAGTGGGGCTAGATACCCCCACCTACTGGCCTTGATTATAACTTGGTGGGGGAGTAATTTAGTCAGGAGACTATCATTAATCTCCAATAATACATTTGATCTAGTTTTGCATGTTATTAGGAGATCTTAGCATCCCCCGATCTAGCTCACTACCTCTCAGTCTACTCCATTGAGAATAAGCATTTGTTTTATAAACACATGCAGGGCCTGCGCAAAATGTATGCTTGCAAGTTCATGCGTGTTCCTGTGCCTGCATTTACGTACATGTCTATAAATAGATTGTGCCCATGCACGCACAGCATAGATGCATATGAATAAACAAATATGCAATTATACACACATTCCAAGCGATGTGTGCAGATGCCTACGGATGCCTACACAGATATGCTCGTGTAACTCGAGACTTATGCTTCCGACAGCATGTGTATACACAGCACTCTATGCGTGCATACACACGCACGTGAATTATGATGTGCCCATGCATTATAATGTGCTTAAATATGTATAATATGTATAATATAAATATGTATAATATAAATATATGTATAACATAAATATATGTATAATATGAATATGTATAATAGGGATTAGTATATATATCTGGCAATATATCGGATATGTATTTACTAGTTGGCACCTGTTCCGTTTAACCGTCTCTGTGTGACCGTAGCTGTTAGGGTTGCCATCGCTTGAGATTGGGCATCTAATAGGAATATATATATTTTTTTCTGTATGATAATCCCCCACAAGGTTGAATGATTATATTTATGAACAATGAAAACATGACATATGTAATTCTATAGTATAATGTACTAACGAACTGGGAATGAATTTTTCTCAGGCCAGATGTTGAAAGTCGGTCACCTTTGACCCTTGGCACTGGCACTGGCGTGGCATCAATAGGAACGTATATGCGATGTTTGACTCATTTTCTATTTGCTTGGATGGTAGGATTTTATATCAGGAAGATATTCAGACATCCTCAGATGCTTTCACACTATATGCTATACTTGGAAATCACTATAACGGATGGTATGATTGAATGTTTTATTTCATTTATATTGTGGCAATCTCAATGCCTTTTAATAGGACTAGCTTTCCTGTGGCATTCTTTAGTTTTTGAATTTTCTATGACACTTGGGCAGCTTCTGATTTCTATTTCGTTGGTATATGCACTTTAGACATTCACAAATATTTTCACTTTATGTTCTGCCACGACGCATCACTGAATATACACCATTTTACGCTTAATATCGCTGAGACCTACTATCGACACCAGATATATACATATATGTATATATATATATATATATATATATATATATATATATATATACATATATGTGTGTGTATATATGTATATATATATATACATATACATATATATTTAATTATACATATATATATGTACATATATATTTTATTATACATATATATATATATGTATATATATAAGTATATATACAGATATACATATACATATACATACACACACATATATGTATATATATATTTTTTCCAAAACCAAAGTAGATTTGGTTGTGTTGGTCCGTGGCAGTAAAGCGTTCTTTTCTCTGCCTCAAAACCTATGATATGAAAAGAACGCGGCAGTCTACATACTGCCGCCACCCCACTATGGAGTATGGAATATAGATGTCGGAATCATTCATCCCACAAATTTTTTTGGCCACAAATAAATATAATTATGTTTCGTTCAACTTTAATTGGAATACTGAAGGTATTGTCATGCTGTTGATATTGCCTTTCTGCTTTAAGCTCGATGTTGATTGACTTTCAGTTTCAGTGTACCTAAAGTGGGGTGGCGGCAGTATGTAGACTGCCGCGTTCTTTTCATATCATAGGTTTTGAGGCAGAGAAAAGAACGCTTTACTGCGATTTGAAATTTTGACAGTCGCGTCTTTGTGTACTAAATTGCACGGAATACTAAGTTTTAAGTAATTCGGACGTCGGGAAGTTGGGTAAATTTTTACCTGAAATTCGGCGAATCCACAGAAACATATATTAGGGGGCTGGCAAGTGGAGTTACCGGAACTTGTCTTACGACTCTCGGACTGTACCAATACTGCCACGGGGGGCTTGCCAGCCCCCTGATATATATATATATATATATATATATATATATATATATATATATATATATATATATATATATTGATCTATCTATCTATCTATTTTTTAAATAGATAGATAGATACATACACAAATAGATACATAGACAGATATATATATGTATATATATATATACATATATACATATATGTATAGATAAATATTGATATTGATAGATCGGTAGATAGATAGATAGAAATATATAGATATATCGGTAGATAGATAGATAGAAAGATATATATATATATATAATTACATAATTATATAATTATATATACATACATAATTATATATATGTATATATATATGTATATACATATATATATGTATATATATATATGTGTGTGTGTATGTGTGTGTGTGTGTGTGTGTGTGCATGTATGCATGTATATAAACCATCAAACATGGAATGAACAATTCACACAATATTTCCCAGCGCTACCATCACCGTTACTATTGGAATTTCCTTGCATTCTCATCACTACCTCATACGACATCTACTGGAGCCACCGATGCACACGTACGGACACACACTCTTGAGAGACAACAGTGAAGCCCTTTGCAACTTTACAACAATATCTTTTACACACACTGTACATACGACTGTGCGGCTCTCTCTTTGCGCTTCGCTGGTACATAGAAGGATAATTGTGCTTGTGTTTGGCCAAGCATGAAATTGGACCCGCGTCGTTCTTTTGTTCAAGTTCTCCAACTGTCCATGCTTGTTGGAGCTACTGATGTCATCGTATGTTGGCAGGGTTGTTATTTGTCGGATTGTTGCTGTCGGTGTTGTTCATAGCTGTTTACGTTGAGGGTTGTTGCGTAGTGGCTCTTCCTGGATGCGAGTCTTCGAGGTTAATTGGAACTTTTTTTTCTTTTTCATTTTATGCCTGGCTGTTTCTATACCAGTTAGTCGATCTATCTGTTGGTTAAGGTAAGTGTTTGTTTCTGTCTGTGTGTTTCTCTCCTCTTATTTCCCAATCTCAATCTGTTAGGCTGTTCGTTTTCTTTTTTCTTCCATTCTTTGTCTCTATTCTTTTGTTTGTCTGCCGATCTGGCTATTAGTCTGCTCTTGCCTATTTGTCTGTTTGTCTATGCGGTCTGTCTTTCTCTTACTCTGTCTCTGTCGTTTTCTCTGGCATTGACTCTGTCTCTTTCTTTCTTTCTCTGTCTCTGCCATTCTCTCTATCACTGTCTCCCCCCCCCCCTCTCTCTCTCCCTCTCTCCCTAGCTACCTATCTATCTATCGATCGATCTATCTTTCTGTCTATCAATCTACCTCCCTCTTCATCTCTTTTCCCCTCCTTTTTTTCCCCTGTTGAGTGATATTTACATGAAAACACACGCGCGCGTACATATACATGGATAACTTCTCCAAAAATAGGAAAAGCAATAGCAAACTCTTTCTTCTTTCGATGTTCTGTCAACTCAGCCATACACGCATTGTCAGACAAACCAGAGTCAGTTATCGTTAGAAAAATAAAGAGGTAAGCGACTATAGAGATAGCTTGAACGTTGGATATGACGATAGATAGACAGACCAGCAGACGGATAAGTAGATAAACAGATACATGGATTGAAGAGACTAATAGATACTCACCATCACCACAACTTTTCCTTTATCAGTGTCAAAATAAAATTATGTAATTTCTTACAATTAAGAGTATGATTTTTTTTCCGGTTTCATCATCATTATACTCCTCCTGCTTCTCTCCTCCTCCTCCCCCTCCTCCTCCTAAACATCATCATCCTCATCTTCATCGTCATCGTAATCGTCGTCGTCGTCATCATCATTATCATTTTCATCATCATAATTGTCATCAAAATTAGTTTTACTATATCTTATTTTCTTTTTTTCAGTTTTCGATCAGTATATGATATTATTTAGTAAATTTATTATATACATATGTGTGTCTGTGTGTGTGTATATATATATATATATATATATATATATATATATATATATATATATATATATATATATATATATATATATATTTGCAACATCAAAGAAAAGGCTATGTATCCTTTTAATACCTAATAGTGCAATGTTAACAAAGGTTATATAAAACATCCATATTATTAAAATGTAAATCATTATGCTCCATTATCATCACGTTACCCAATAAACAATAATGTTGATGGTATTGCCACTAGCTAAAGTTATAAAGAGGAAATATGTTTAGTTCGCTGCCTTGCAATCAATTTTGACTTTGATGGTGATGATATTCAAAGATTTAAACACATCCCCAAGCATAAACAAACGACATGATAACATGAATACAAACGAAAGCACACACACACACATACAAACAAACAAATAAACAGAAACACATAAACGTAGACAATTAACTTCCCCCCTACCCCCCCCCCCACCCACTCTCTCTCTCTCTTTCTCTAGCTATCTATCTCTCTATCTCTCTCTCTCTTCCTCTCTCTCTCCACACGTACGTACAAACGGACACACACACAAACACAAACCTACCTACCAACGTTCAGTCACATCTTTGTTTATAAGAAGACGAACTTTCCGACCGATTTAACTCGCGAAAGAGTTTACATGTTACAGAAGGGGAAAAAAGAAATCTGAAATGCATTTTTTTTTCTTCTTCTTCTTTTTTCTCCTTCTTTCGGTGTCCACTTCGATGACTCTTTAAGCTGAATGTTAAAGAGAAAGTAAAAAAAAAAAAAAAACGAGAAAAATCGGATACTTGAAATGTAGATAGAATAAGAGATAGAAGGCAAAGTAAAAGGTGGGGGGAAAAGGAGACGAGGAAGGCGATAAAGACCCGGAGTAAAGGAAATGGAATCGACAAAAAAAGAGAATGATAGAAGAATGGACTAGATTGGATGGTGGGAAGAGAAAGGGACAAGAATTGGACTTAGAATCAAGAGGTATTCCAAGAAATAGAAAAGGGAAGGGAGGAAGCAAAGCGTCTCTCTTTCTCTCTCCTTGTTACTTGTTATGTTTCGTCTCTTTGACTCCCTCTTTCTTCGCTTTCTGTTTCTTTCTCTGTCACTGTTCGTTTCTCTCTTTTTTCTCTCCATTTATCTTTTATCACGGAAGGCAATTATCTCCATTCTCAAAACAAGAAAAAAAAAAAAAAAAAAAATAATAATAATGCTAGTAATGACAATGATAATAACAATAACAATAATGCTTGTGATATTAATCATAAAAATAATCGTGATAATTTAAATAATGATAATATCCATAACAGTAATAATGATAATGATAATTATAATAATAGTAATGATTATCATGATAACAATTATAATAATAATGATAAAAAATTATATAAAAAATTATGATAATAAAAATGATGATAACTATGATTATGATAATAACAATGATACTAATGGTAGTATTGATAGTAATAGTAATCATAATGATCATAATAACAATAATGATAATAGTGATGACAACAATGATAATGATGATAGTAATGAAATAATAACAATGAGACTTATGATGATGAAAGTTATAATGATAACAATGGAAATTATACAATGATAGTAATAATGATACTGATAATGATAACTTTGATGATAAAGATGAATCTAATAATAATAACAATAATAATGATTGTAATGATAATGTCTATAATGCTAATGATAACAGCAACAACAAAAAGAGAATGATAAGAATGGTAAAGTTTACCTATCTATTTTCTAAATTTTGTGTACATTGAAATTAATTATCAAGACAAGAGCTTCACTGCTCCACTTCACATACTCTTTGTTTCTCCTCCTGTTGTTTTGTTTCTTTATTGCTTATACCCCTTATCATTACGTCACTCTGTGAGAAAAGGTTTGCAAACGTCCTAGAACGGATATGCCTTTGGATGGTGCTGTCAATCATCCTTTGCCTCTGACTTTTGGTATATGTTTTATGTGTATTTATTTTTCCTGTCTTGGGTTTGGCTTTTATTATGTTTGAATGTGTATTGATTTCTGTCTTTGGTTCATTTGTTGACTGTATTTCGTCTCTGGTTTGTTTTAGTGAGTATGTTTTTTTTTATGACTGGTTTGTTTGTGTTTGTCTTCTTTGGTCTCTGGATTGTTTGCAAATGTGTCTCTTTTGTGTCTGGTTTGTTTGTATATGTGTCATTTTTTGTCTCCGTTTTTTGTTGTTGTTGCTGTTTTGTGTGTAGGTATGTGTCTCGTTTTCTGTGTCTGGTTCGTTTATATAGGTGTCTCCTTCTGTCTCTACTTCGTTTGTGTTTATGTTATTTTTTTATTATTTGTTGGTAATTTTTGTCTCTCATTACGATCAAATGTGGCTTTCTGATGATGATATTATAATACTGAGTAATTCTAATTAGCAATGTTGATCATAATACTGATAACTAATAGCAGCAATAGCTCCAATAATAGTAATACTAAAGGCAGTTTGAACAATAATAATGATGATAATAATGATAAGAAATGAAAAAATAATAATTACAGTGATAACAACACCAATGATAGTAATAATGATAAAATTAACAATAATGATAACAGCAACAATAATGCTAATAGTAATGATAAAAATATAATAATAATACCTTTGATACCAATGATCAAAGTGAATTTTCCTCTGGCTTCAGCTGGGTTATCGCGCATACCTCGAGTCGCCTGGTCCCTTAATGTAAATCACCGCTATAGGTTTACGGGATGCAGGAGGAGACAGCCTTGTCGTTCAGTTTTTTTTTCTTTCTTTCTTTCTTTCTTTCTTTCTTTTTTTCTTTTTTTCTTGAGGAAATGGAATGCGTTTTATTTCCTTTGACTTACCTTTAGTATTGTTACGGGCTCTATTTCTACATCTTTTGTATGTTAATAATACTCTTTACAACAAAACTTCTACATCGCTTTCCTTATGTTCTGTACTTACGTTATCTTGATCTCGTCTCTTTTCTTCGACAAAATGACCTACACTTCATTTTTATCCGTTTGCCTCTTCGCGTTTCTCCGCTTTCCCCCACACAGATTCCTTTATCACTTTATTTCCTGAATTCCTGTTTTCAGTCCTTTTATGTGTCTGTTTCTGTATGTGTTTCATTTTTCCTTTTATTCCAGAAATATTTAGCTTGATTTTAAACACATTGATTGAATAATCGGTAAATCGTCAACATAAGCCTGGGAAACTACCAGTAAAAAGGATTAAGACAGGGCGGTTACGAGGAAAAGTTCTTGGACTTGTGTAGTGAACAGACTATTTTCAGATAATCTGGATATCAACCTGGCTGACTGTTTCTCGAGCTGTGATGGTACTGCCCTTTCCGTTTTATTAAGTGAGTGTATGGTGCGTTCTCGCTGTATGTTGGTTTGGTCGAATGGTTGTGCTAATTAATGTATAACATGGAAGCGCCACCATCTATGTTGCCTTTGTGAATCATTCTATTCATTTATCTGTAGGTAGTGGCTACGGGATAATCTCAAGGCCGATTTTCATTCATTCTGATCGCTCGGGAATTATCATACTAAGGGCGCCAAATCTACACTTGGTAATAAAGCATAGTTGGGGAACGCATGCTATTAAAGTGAATGATAACCTACTACTGCAATAGTAATGATAATAATAATAATCTTCAAAGGTAAATGATAATGACAGTGGTAATGGTAGTGATATCAATGACGATAACAGTAATGATAATGATAACAATAATATTACAACTGATGATGATAAAACGAATTATAATAATCTCAATAATGATGATAATGAGGAGGATGTCAATAATAATAATATGGATAATGAAAGTGAAAAATATATGATACTGTTATTGATGATAATATTAATAATAATCGTGAGTGAAAATCAAAGTAATAATAATAATGAAAATGAGAATGATAATAATAAAAATAATGATAATACTAATAATGATAATGATAATAATAATAATGATAATAATAACAATGATGATAATAATAATCATAGTGATATATAATGATAATGATGATAATAGAGATCTAATTGATTATTATAATTATCATAATGATAATAACAATAATAACAATTACAATACCAATAATGAAAATAATAATGATAAAAATGATAATGATAATAGTAATGAAAATAATAATAATAATGAATAACAATAACAATAAAGTTATATATGATAATTATAATAATTATAGTAACAATACTATAAGTAGTGTCAAGGTTCTAAGATATAGATGGATATTCAGAATTACCGGTGTGGGTAAAAAATAAAATTTCACTGATTTATCTTTGCTTTATTGCGTAAATTTTCCACACATGCAAATATGAATAAGTCAACGCCGAAACACAGTTCTCCCTCAAGTAGCTACATATGTCTCCCCGAATTGAGCACCAAATAAACTCCTAAACCGAATTAAATAACTATAATCATTCTTGTATCTTGATCGGACTCTTTGACGTGGGACGGCAATCAGGGACCAAAGTGGACGTCTCTCTGCCCGGCCCATGGCTGGAGTAGAGTCCTGTTAATTGATATTTACCACATATAAGTTATAAATTATCACAAATAAAATAGCAATAGAAACCATCCTTAGTTCACATAACCAAATATCTTTTTTCCACCCCCGCGATACCAATCCCGCAGAAACAACCTTACCTCGGCAGGCGAATAGTGGGAACTACCGAGTAGGCCTATGCACCTGCACACGTAAACTTGATTCGAATCACTTTAACGAAACTAAGCCAAACCATATAGCTTCTTTTGTATTTCATAGTAAATACCTAACGAAATTTCACCATTTAATTAGTAATACTTTGACAAATAGTAAGGTAATGATAGTAACAATAATGATAATAATGATACCAATACTGATAACAATACTTATAATAATTATTATTATTGTAATGATAATAATAATAACAGTAATGATAACAATAACTATAACAATAATCATAGTTATATTAACAATATTGATAATAATAGTAGGACAATCATAATAATGACAACAAAAATAATAATAATGGCAACAATAATACTAATAAGGACAACAATAATAATAATAAGGACAACAATAGTAATAATCATGATCATCATAATCATAATTTTCATAACAATAATTATAGTGGTAAGAAATACCACTTAACAAGAGCATCAACTTATATAGTTTTAACATCCATAACTACAACAACAATGACAATGATGCTAATAACAATAAAAGAAGGGATGAAATTAATAGCTATTTTAAGTTATGACATTATCAGTATTATCATAATTTTGTTATTTTTATTATCACTGTTATTATTATCATCATTATTATTATTATTTTATTTTATCATTGTTATCATCGTTAT
>BOPN01003425.1:107950-115450 GCA_017312705.2 Penaeus japonicus | reverse complement strand
AGAAAATGTATATGCACCCGTATCAGACATTCTGGAAAAAGAGGAAATGAGCCATATCGGTGACCAAAAAATCACCACTCCAAAAGTGTGAAGGGGCATGCCCACTAGAAAACATAATTCAGAAAATGTATGAAGAATTAAAGGACTTCAAGATTCAATGTTTGAGGGAGATACAAATATTGAAAGATGAAATTCATGAATTAAAACAAGAGCAAAAAGACAAAGAAAGAAAAAAAAGGTAACTCAGGCTGCTGAATTGGAAACAGAAAAGGCTGTACAAGACACTAAAAAAGGAAAAATAAAGCAAAAGAAGAAACAAAAAAATCCAAGAGGTGAACAAAGTAAAGTAAATCAGGAAGAAGAATAAAAAAAACTTTTCTGAAATAGTAAGGCAAAAATCGGATAAACAGGCCAAGAATATTCTAGACAATGATATTTCAGACACTGAATACCCAAAAAAAGATGATGTGGCTGACTGGAAGGTTGTAGGCGACAAAAAGAAGCAACCAAAACCAAAACAACCTAGAAAAGAAAAATGAAGATACATTCAGAGCAAATAGGCTCTTTATATACAATCTAGAAGAAAAGGAACAAAATGATCCTGAAATCAGGAAAACAAATATGAAAATGATTAATGATATCATAACAAAATTGAACCTCAATGAAATTATCAAAGTTGAGAGTGCCTTTAGAGAGGGCAACTATTTAAAGGAAGCTTTGAGACCAAGGCCAATTAAGGTCAAATTAGAAAATGAAAAACAGAAATGGAAACTGATTGGAAAGAATATGAAACTAAAGGAAATTGATGAATATAAAGAAGCATGGATATCACCGGACTTGAGCTATGAAAAAAAGGCAAAGTCAAGAAACATTGATAAATAAATTATGAGAAAACAGAGAAACAGACGGAGCAGGAAAACACTGGTATATCACCAGCAATAGACAAGGACATTCAGTCCTGCGAAGCATACCTATTCGAACAAAGTCAGGTAATGAAACGTCCACCGCTACACCGGGGGAAGGTCCAGCTCCCCCAAAATAAGTGGAAACGACATCAACTATCAAACAACAATAGGTAATGTAGACACGCAAATAAATAATTTATTTGAGACTCTCATATTGCTAAATATTCAGGGATTATATCTAAAAAGTAACCAGACAAAGCCTATATATCTAGAGGATATGGCAAAGATCAACAATTATTCAATAATAGCTCTTACAGAAACTCATCTGAATGAAGACATAAAAAAATGAAGAAATTAAAATTAATAACTATCAGCTAATAAGGAAAGATATAAATAAGAGAAGCAGAGGAGGAGTAGCTCTTTATATCAGGTAAGAATTAGCATCTAGAATGGATACTGTAATAGAATACTCTCGTAATACAGTAGAAATACTAGGGGTATTGACAAAAGATACAAAGGAGCTATACATTATTTTATACAGACCTCCTGGAACAACAGAAACATCTTTCAATGAATCACTAGGCATTATTAGTAATTACATTGTCAATACAAGGGAAATTGAAGCTATTATTATACTTGGCGATTTTAATTTCCCCTTTATCGATTGGGAAACAAAGAAAATAAAGATAGGAGCAAATGCCACTAATAATGAAAAACAACAAGCGAGAATGCTTTTAGATTTTGAAGAAAATTTTTACCTTAACCAAATCATCAATATTCCAACAAGGGAAGAAAATATACTGGACCTTGTTTTTATTAGTATAGGGGAAGATGTACACAACATATCATAAACTTTTACAGCCCAATCGGACCACAAAATAATTGAAATCACAATGAATAAGTTAACTAATCAGAAAAGTAGAGAAAAAAAAAAAATAGCCGAAGCAGAAAAGAGTCTCAGATCTTTAAACTTTAGCCATAATCAAATAGATTGGAAAAAATTAAATGCACTAGAAAAGTCACTAAAAGATATTGACGTCCTCTTAACAGCAAATGATATACTAGAGAATCTTTATAACGCATTTAAAGATGTTTGTAGAATGTCTGTGCCCTCCATAAAACAACATAAACAAGAATATTATACCATGATATCGAAGGATCATGTTATGAAACAAAAATTAGGTTAACAAATTGAAAAAACAACAGATCAGATCAAGAGAGAAATGATCAAAGCAGAAATAAGGCTATTGGAAGATAAATTAAAACTGTCTATGAAGAAGTCTATAGTGTCCCAAGAATAGAAAAATAATATCAGACCCAGAACAACATTTTAGTATTATTAGTAACGAAAATGAATGTCTCACTGACTTCATATTCAATGGAAAAGATATTCTTGAAGCAGTAAGTGAAATATCAACAAACTCAGCAGCTGGGCCAGATGAAATCCCATCAATCTTTTTAAAAAAACTGCAAAGAAACCATAGCAAAGCCACTGGTAACTTTGTGGAGGAATTCTTTGGACATGGGGATTATCCCCAGCTTACTGAAAGAGGGCACTATAATTCCAATATATAAAGGTGGAAACAAAGGTCAAGCCAAAAATTATAGACCAGTAGCACTAACATCTCATATAATAAAAATATTTGAAAGGGTAGTGAGGAAAAAAAGATGTTTAGTTTTTAGAAAAAGAAAACAAGATAAACCCCGGGCAACATGGATTCAGAAGTGGGAGATCTTGTTTATCACAGATCCTGACACACTTCGAACACATACTAAAGGACCTAACTGAAAATAGAGAAGTTGATGTAATACACCTAGACTTTGCAAAAGCTTTTGACAAAGTAGATTCAGCATTCTGCTACATAAGATTAAAAACCTTGGAATCGGCGGGAAAGTTGGAAGATGGATTTACAACTTCCTAATAAATCGTAAACAAAAAGTGCAAATTAATAGGCTTTACTGAAATAAAACGATTATTATGAGTGGGGTGCCACAAGGGTCCATTCTTGGGCCCTTGTTATTCCTTATTATGATTGGAGACATTGATAATGGTGAGAAACACTCAAGAGTAACATCATTTGCAGATGATACAAGAATAAGTACACCCATAGATATACAAGATAATGAAAACAAACTTAACGAGGATCTAGATACCATCTGAAATTCAATGCAGATAAATTTGAAATCATAAGACATAGTCCAACTGGAAATTTAAGAGCAAGATCATATTTTGTCGAAGATGTGAAGATTGAAGAAAAAAAGTAGTAAAAGATCTAGGACTCTATATGAGTAATTACATGAGTTTCAGTCACCATATAAAGCAGATTGTCAACAAAGGAAAAGTTGTGAGTGGATGGGTAATGAGGACTTTTAACACAAGAGACCCAGAATACCTTTTACCACTATGAAAAACATTAGTGACCACAAGATTAGAATACCAGTGCCAAGTATGGAGCCCCAATCTTATAAGATATGAAGTTGATAGAACAAGTCTAAAGAATCTTTACACGTAAGTTAGATAATATGATGAGTCTAAACTATTGGGAAAGACTTAAAAAAAACTAAGACTGTACTCACTACAAAGGCGGAGAGAGAGATACTTCATTATATATGTGTAGAAAATTATTGAAAACTTAACACTAAATCCAAGACCTGTTGAAGGAAGGGGAATTCAGGTAAGATATTCCCCCAGGCAGGGAAGAACATGCTATCGCATTGGGATAAGTGCACAAACATGCCTGTTAAGAAAAATGCAAAAACAAAGTATCCTAATAAACGGACCTAAATTGTTTAATAGCATACCAAAGGATATAAGAAACCACCATGTGGTAGTGAAAGAACGAGGGCTGAATCAAATTCCATCCCTCATCAAATTCAGTTGCTTGCAACTGACAAAAAACGGGCGGTCCCCCAAGATGGCCCTGGCATGAGCTAAAAACAAGGCTCAAGCTGTAACTACCACCAAGTAACCAAGTAAGTATATATGTATATATAAATATGTACATATATATGTACATATTTATATATACATATTTATATATACAATTGTATATATATACAAAAATATATACATATATATATATATATATATATATATATATATATATATGTATATATATATATATATATATATATATATATATATTATATATATATATATATATATGTATATATATATTATTTTCATATATATATATATATATATATATATATATTATATTCATATATATATGTATATATATATATATATATTATATATATATATATATGTATATATATATATATATTATATTCATATATATATGTATATATATATATATATATATTCATATATATATATATATATATATATATATATATATATATATATATGTATATATATATATATATATTCATATATATATATATATATATATATATATATATATATATATATATATGTATATATATATATATATATATTATATATATATATATATATATATATATATATATATATATATATATAATGTAGCCACCGGACGTAGAAACTACTGCGAGTTGGTGCCGGTCCCAAGCCCGGAAAAATACAGAGGGTTGCGACAGCAGGCAAGCGGCGTAAAACTAGCCAAATCAAAGGTGCGTGAAAACCAGCAGAATACCATACTGGATCGGTTGGGGCCCAGGATAAAAACGGCCGCAGCAGGGTAGCAGTGGAAAATATGTGACTGCTAGCCAACCAAGAAAGAACAGGAGAGGTGTAAACCGTGTAAGAAGAGAGATGAAGAAAGAGGTAGATGTAAGGATAGGTACACTGAATGTGGGAACAATGACAGGAAAGAGTAGAGAGATTGTGGACGTGATGGAGAGGAGAAAACTGGATGTTTTGTGCTTACAGAAGACAAAGTGGAAAGGGAGTAAGGGGAGGGATCTGGGTGCTGGTTACAAGCTATACTACCATGGGGAGAATGGAGCGAGGAATGGTGTCGGTGTGGTGGTGAGGGGAATGCACACAAATGGTGTGTTGGAGGTGAGAAGGATTACAGACAGATAGCTGGAGATAGATGGTGTTCTGCTAAATGTGGTGAGTGCCTATGCCCCACACATGAGAAGTGACAGAGAAGAGAAAGAGGAGTTTTGGGAGAAGCTAGATGAAGCTGTTGAGTTGATTCCAAAGGAGGAAAGACTCATAATTGGTGCGGATTTTAACGGAGATGTTGGTGAGGGAAACAGTGGAGACGAGAGAGTGATAGGAAAGTATGGGTATTGTGCACGCAATTATGAGGGTCAAACCATTGTAGACTTTGCCCATCGCACAGACATGGCTGTGATAAACACCTTTTACAGTAAGCGTGAATCACACAAGGTCACATACACAAGTAGAGGCAGGCATACTCAGATTGATTACAACCTCTGCCGCAGAATGCATTTGAAGGAAGGCAGAGATTGTAAGGCCATTCCAGGTGAAAGTGTGGCAAAACAACACCATGTAGTCATTGGGAAAATGAGGCTGATGAGCCGAAGGAGAAGAGAGGTAAAGGTAGAACCTAGAATCAAGTGGTGGAGACTGCGAGAAAAAGACTTTGGAGCAAAATTTAAACTGAAGGTAGACCAGAAGATGAAGTGGTAGGAAGACAACACCTGGGTAAACTTATCGAATGTATTGTGGGAAACAGGAAAGGAATTGCTTGGTGTGACAACTGGGAAAAAGGAGGACAAGGAAACATGGTGGTGAAACGAAGAAGTACAGGAAGCTATTGCGAGAAAGAAAAAAGCATGGAAAGAGTGGCACAAAAGAAAAGATCTGAGAAGAAAATTTTTGTACAAGGAAGCGAAGAACAAGGCAAAGGTGGCAGTAGCGATAACAAAGAAAGAAGCAAGTGAGGAGATATATGAGAAGCTGGATACGAAAGAGGGGGAAAACATGGTGTATAGAGTGGCAAAGCAGAGGGATAGATCAGCAAAGGACGTACAACAAATCAGGCTGATAAAGGACGCTGAGGATAGAGGGCTGACCACCGAGGAGGTTCTACAGAGATGGAAAGACTACTTTGAAGGCCTGATGAATGTTGAAAACCCCAGAGAAATGAGAGGAAAATGGGGTGATGGCAGAAGTAATGGTAACAGGAATAACACAGGACAAGGTAAACAAGGCACTGGAAAAGATGAAGAGAGGCAAAGCTTTAGGACCAGATAACATTCCTGTAGAAGCATGGATAAGCCTAGAAAAAGCAGGGGTTGGATACTTAACATCCCTATTCAACAAAATCCTTGCAGGAGAGAGAATGCCAGATGAGTGGAGAAAGAGCACATTGATACCCATTTACAAGAACAAAGGAGATGCACAGGATTGCGGTAACTACCGGGGCATCACACTAATGAGTTATACAATTAAGTTGTGGGAAAGGTGATAGACACAAGGCTAAGGAGCTGCTGCAGAATCTGTGATGAACAGTTTGGTTTTATGCCAGGGAGAAGTACCACAGATGCCATTTTTGCACTGCGAATGTTGATGGAGAAGTACAGAGAGGGACAAAATCAACTGGATTCTGTGTTTATTGATCTGGAGAAGGCATATGATAGAGTACCAAGAGAAGAACTGTGGCACTGCATACGGGAGTCATCGATACCAGAAGTGTATGTAAGGGTTGTGCAAGATATGTATAATGAGTGTATGGCAACAGTGAGAAGTGCAGTTGGTACTACAGAAGGGTTTAAGGTGGAAGTTGGATTACATCAGGGGTTAGCCCTGAGCCTGTTCTTGTTTGCTGTTATCATGGATAAGTTAACTGATGGGCTTATGAAAGAAGCGCCGTGGTCTATGATATTTGCAGACAACGTTGTGCTATGTAGCGAAAGAAGAGAAGTAGAGGAAGATCTGGAAAGGTGGAGACATGCATTGGAGAGGCGTGACATGAAAGTCAGCAGAAGGAAGACTGAGTATCTCTGTGTAAATGAGAAGGAAGGAGATGGCGGAAGGAGAGTTAAAATGCAAGGGAAAGAAATCAAGAAAGTGAGTGAATTTAAGTGTCTGGGTTCAACAGTAGACCGTGAAAGATCTAGCAATGCTAAAGTTAAAAGGAGAATACTGGCAGAATGGAATGGGTGGAGAAAAGTGACGGGAGTTTTATGTGACAGGAACATGCCAAAAGGAGTGAAGGGGAAAATCTATAGGACGTGTGTAAGACCAGCAATGTTATATGGCATGGAGACAGTGCTAGTAACAAAGTTACAAGAGGCAAAGGTGGAGGTGGCAGAGCTGCGAATGTTGAGATTCACTCTGGGCTTTACACGGAAAAAACAGAATAAGGAATGAGACAGTGAGGGACATGCTAGCTACAAGAAGGCTTGGGGATAAGTTGACAGTGTAGACTGAGATGGTTTGGGCACGTGAAGAGAAGGGAAGAGAACTTCGTTGGCCGAAGAATGTTGCAGATGGTACCACCAGGAAAGAGACGTAAAGGCAGACCGAAAAGGCGTTTTATGGACAACATCAGAGAAGATATGATGCAAGTAGGTGCTGCGGAGGAGGACACACAAGATAGAAAGAGATGGAGAAAGATGACGCGCTGTGGCGAACCCTGATACAGGGATAAGCCGAAAGGCAAAGAAGAAG
>BOPN01003425.1:100450-102950 GCA_017312705.2 Penaeus japonicus | reverse complement strand
GAGGGTAAAAAAAAATCGAGGGCTTAACTGAATCAATAATTCGTGGTTTAAAATTTATAAATGTCATTTGTGATTTCCTTTGATGATTCCAGACACTTGCCACATTGCAAAGCTGGGATTAGGAAAATTAAAATGTGTAACTTTGAAAACGTACGTTAGTTTACCGGTTGGTGTGTTCTGTAAGTAGGATCAACTTAAAGGTGTCCTAAAAAGAAACTATCCTATTAATCTTAGAGGCAAGTGAGTGATAAAGAAAGGTATGCTCAATGAATTTAAAGAGTGGACAGTATTTTAGCAATAAGTTTTCAGTGAAAGGCATAAAAGATGACCATCACACTATGTGGATTTCTTGTCAGAGATCAACTCCTAAGTAAAGGTTAATAAAATCTAAGTGTATTTTTAAAGGAAAATGCACTTGGAAATACCCTCGAATTAACTCAAACACTGTATAGGTTTAAGTCGAAGAAAAAATTGTAGACCTAGAATCTAGTGTAACATTCCGTAAGTATGGTGAAATTGGCCATGTTATTCAGAACTGAAATCCTCCTCACCAAAATCATGACAAGGTAAATTGTGTACTCGTGGCTACAAAATTATCATTCCCCCTAATGTTAAGAAAGACATATTGATTAGAAGCGTCCATAGGTCAGAAGAGCTTTTTCAATAATTCAGTATGTGAAAAGAGAATATTTAAATGGATTGGTAAACATTACAGCCGCACCAATTAAATTATCTGACACCCTTATAGGAATGTTGCCAGGAATTAAATTCTCCATGCGGCTGACAGAACCGATCATGCTAATACGAAAACAGATGTTGGTGAAAAAGATTACTAAAATAGATGTGAAACTCTTCATGATGACTGGAATAAAGTTATCCACAAAAATTGATAATTATGAGTAACAGTACTTTTAAATTCCAGAGAATTAATGATATGATTTACAGGGCATGTGTAAAAAGTGAGTAGGAATGAAACAGATTGTTGCACACGGAAAATGTTGACAGTATATATTCAGCAACTGCCCACGGCTCGTCGATTACCGGACATTACTTCAATAGGAAAATATCTGACGAGGTCATAATTGCATAGGTTAATAGTTATTTTTCCTGGAGCAACTTCATGATGAATAACGAATCAGTACCTCTTACTGGAAATCTAGTTGACATTTTCTAGAGTGGGCATCCTTAAAGTAATATTGTCAGATTGAGGAACACAGTTTAATTAATCTGATTTGATAACTGGACACCGATTGCCAATAAATACTATATTCACAAACTATATCATACTGGAGCAATTAAGAAATTTCCCATTGTGTTAAAATTTACATTCAAGGGGCTATGTGCGGAACAAAAGCGCGACTGGGACAAATTAATTCCGTCGTTCCCGTTTGCCCGTCGACATACTGAGATGTTCACTTTCGAGTTGCTGTTTGATCATAAGGTTCTTGGATCCGTACATATTATGGATGGCCTATGGATGCATGGTGAACTTGATAGCAAAACCAAGAACTCTGATCACTACTAATTAAATATAAAGAAAATATGTGAAAAGTCTGTTTGGTTAGATGCTTCTATTGCTTTTGTAAGTTTCGTTTTCGAGAGATCTGCCAAGTTCCATAGTTTCAACGTAGAATGATGTGCTCGTTTTAATTCTGTCCACTCATGAAAAGCTCACCATGTAATGGATAAAAACGATCTCATTCCTTGGTGAATGTCAGAGGTACAGGTAAACAATACCCTGTAAACATGTTGAAGAAAATCTTCGACAGGGAAAACGAACATGATGTAAAAACGAAAGTCTGTCAGATTCGTATCGGAAATGACAAGCCACTAACAAGCGACGCTTGTAATATATGTATGTTGGATAATCCCTCGATGAAATTAATCATTACTCTGAATCTGAATCTGAATCTTCAGTTAAAAGCACAAGCATATGTTTAACATGGAAATCATTCAAATGCCTTTTCCGATGAACTTTGATTAACAAGGAGCACCACTTACATCAGTCTAACGTGCGAAACGCTTATATTTCTAAAGCATTGTCTCCTGCCTTAGAATTTGATTAAATCTCATGATAAAGATTTGGAGAAAATGTTTAAATTGGGTATCATCGATTCGTCAACTGCACCTTACTATTGCCCCGTTGTCATTTGGTAAAGATGGCAGATCATACTTTTAAATTGTCTTTATTCCAGATCCCATGACGACATATGCCTAGCCACTGTTAACTATACAGGAAACTATTGTTATTTTCACTTGTAACAAATATTCACCAAGCCTGGACTATATAAGGGATGCTTACAAATCAACACTAATAAGTGACATGTTGTCAGATACGGATAAATTATTAATCGACCCTGACACCAATGGCAACTCTAAAACATATGAACTTCGAAGATCGATTACATAAAATAGGACTTACTACTTTGCTGGAAAGAAGGAAAAGGAACAATATGGTTATGCTGTAAAACAATGACATAAAAGCAGATAAGTTACACAA
>BOPN01003425.1:37500-45000 GCA_017312705.2 Penaeus japonicus | reverse complement strand
GTTCCTCAGCTAGATTTTCTGCAGATAGGTCATTAACATCTACAGGAGCAATCTGACGTGACAATACAGTAGGTCAGGTACATAATTAGTGGGACTTTCCTTATACTTAATATCAAAGTCATAAAATTACAGGTCATGGGTGTATTGTTTTATTCGCGGTGATTTAGTGCGATGCTTGAAAACATAAACTAGGGGTCGATGATCAGTGAAAACCACAAATTTAAGTCCATACAAATAGGGATCAAATACTCGAATTCCTTCAACCACTGCCAGTGCTTCACAGTCAATTGGTGTCTCAGCATCCCTCAACTTTATGCTCATCATCATATCTTGCCGCTCCATCTCTCATGCAAACATCGGGTAGTGTCATTGACGACCTTCAGGTCATTATCAGTACAGGATGGACTTAATGAGCATGATGACATAATGTGCTCCATTGTTTGAATCTAGGCTCCACAAGGGCATTCTGGGTTGACTGAATGCCCCCATTTTACCATATTATCCCCAGTTCTAGCCGCTTTTGCCCTAGCTCTATTGGGTGTTACCCATTGCACGTGGGGCAACTCTGTGCCAGGTGGTAGGCCCTCACTTGGGTCTGGCAGTGCTACATTTGTAGTATGTGGATCTATTTCATTCCACTTTGATAACCTATATGACTGGAGTTATATTAGGGAGACCAGCCACTGTTGTGAAACTCCTATGTGATTTTAAATGTTTTGCAACTTCTTGATGGTTGTATAGAGGGTGCCTTGTGTCGCTTAATTGTTTAGAATGCCCTGTACATGCTATAGTCTCCCGTCGCACTTCTGGTGGGGATAAACCACTTAATCTGTAGAGTGCTGGTAAAGGGGTGGTCTTAAGATTCCCAGTTATTGTTCAGGACACACTATTTAATTCAGCGTTCACACGGGGGGCATGTGCAGAGCGGCACCAGACAGCAGCGCAGCGCATAACACCAGCGATGTTGTGCGAAGCGTTTGTGGGTCCGCTTCCCAATTTGAGTTAGCTAGCAAGCTAATCAAGTTGCATAAATACACTGGTGTTAGTGTGTTTTCAAGCTGTTTTCCTTTCTATTGGATCTTCAAGGTGCTTTTGGCCATTCGGTTGTTGAGATGGAAACTACAAACCTTGGTCTTTCCAGGATTAGGATTTAAGGACCATTTTTTTGTAGTAACCAGAGAGAAGGTTAAGGGCGTCAGATAGTGGCTGCCACCGACTCTTCTTTCCATCCATCTCCTCAAAGAATTGTCGATTCCTTAAAAGTGATTCAATTATATGAACAACCTTGGTGTTTTTAATCATCTGGCCGACTTTCAGTAGCAGTGCTCTGTGGTTGATGGTGTCATATGCTGGTGTCAGGTCTATGAATACTGTCCCGGTTGTCTTTGCAGCTACATACCCACCCTCAATGAATTGGGTTAGGTTAAGCACCTGACCAGAACACGAGCGACCTTCTCTAAAGCCAGCTTGGTCCAAAGAAAGCTGGTTTTCTACTGTTGGTGAAATTCGTGCTAGAATTAGACGTTCATATAATTTGTATAGTACACAGAGGAGAGATGTTGGACGGTAGCTTGTCGGGAGAGAGGGGTCTTTCTCAGGTTTAAGGAGGGCAACAACCTTTGCTCTTCACCATATCCTGGGTATACGGCATTCAGTTGCACAGTTGTTAAATAGGATTAGAGTCCAGTCAAGAGCTTTAGGCCCAAAGTGCTGGATCATCTCAGTTGTTATGCCGTCAAGTCCAGATGCCTTACCGGCCTTAAGGTCTTTCATGCCCTTCTTTAGTTCTATCGAGAAGGGGGGGAAATGATCATTGGACACCTGGAGAACTTCACTCATCTGCTCCTTCATTTTCTTCAAATAGCCCTTTTCTCTTTGCAGTGGTTTCCCGTTAACCAGTAGTTGATGGGCAACCTGGTTGGGAGTCACTGCTGCGGCTGTGCTTGGTAATGAGTTTATGCTGTAATATGGTACCTCTTGAGGTACCTCTTGGTCATCTTTCTGGAGAAGGACAGCTCCAAAAGCAAGACTGCTAGCATCAGTATGGAGCTCAAAGGGTTTTGTGAAATCTGGTTGCTTCAAAATAGGTGCTGTCATAAGTTTCTCCTTCACTGTTGCAAAAGCTTGCTGCTGCTGCTCTTCCCATTTCCATTGCTGTCCCTTTTTCAACAGCAGGTGAAGTGAGGTGGCAATGTTGGCATAACCTTCAATGTGCTTCCAGAAGAAACCAGTTGCACCCAGGGAACGTTGCACTTCTTTAACAGTTCGTGGGAGTGGTGGTAAAGCCTAGAAAGTTGATGCTTGTGGAGGCAAAGGTACATTTCTCAGCATTCAATTTCAGGCTGGTCTCTTCCAAGTCCTGAAGATGCTGCTTGAAACCCCGGGAATAGATAACAAAATCGTTAAGATAAGCCAGAGTGTGGCGCCCAAGCACTGGAGATAACACAAAGTTCACTATGCGCTGGAAAGTAGTTGGGGTAGTGCTGAGACCAAAAGGTAGACGGCGGAACTGCAACAAGTGGTAGCCGTCGCTAAAGGCTGTCTTAGGTCGGTCTTCAGGGTGAACTTCTACACTCCAATAGGCTGCTCTAGCATCCAGTATTGTGAAAGTTTCAGTAGGGCCCAGCTCATCCAGCAACTTATCAATATAAGGCAAAGGGTGTCTGATGTAGTTACTTGATTAAGCTTGCGGTAGTCCACACAAAATGTCAGTGTTCCCCCCTTTTTCTTCACTAAGGCTACAGGACTGAGCCAGGGTGAAGTTGATGGCTCGATTACACCAGCCCTGAGCATGGAGTTGCACTGTTCTCTAATTACATTTCTTGTTGTCTGCAGAAGACGCGTGGACACTGGTGCTGCATCTCCTGTCTCAATTTGGTGTTGGTTATCGGGAATGTGGCCCACTGTCTGTTTACCTCCATTAAAGAGAACTTGGTAACATTTAAGAACTGACTATATCTCCATCTTTTGGGAATCACCCAAGTGATCTAAGTAGAAAGCTGGACTACCATCTGGAGTTATGTTCTTATCCAATAGGCTAGCTGCCTCGACAGCTGCAAAGGCATGTGATGGCGGCAGCTCTCCCATGAAAAAGTCATAGTTGTCGAACCCAAAGTCTTCCAAACTGTAGGTGCGATCGAATTGGTCTTCCTCCCAATTAAACTCCTCATCCTGTGTATCATCATCCCAACCTGCAGAATCAGTGGCACCTGATGGATCCTCATCTTGATCAGAATCATTGCCTGGAGAGTATACTTTTTCAATCTCAGCTACCGTCCCCAAACGCGTCCCCTGAGTTAGCCATACTGTCTTTGCCATGTCATTCAATGCCCACACAGGGCAATGGCGTCCTGAGACGTGAGTAGATAGGGTGACACACAAGCAACTGATGCTTCGGGCATGAAAACAACTCTTTCACTGGGACCAGACTTAGCAACCACGCCCTCAATGAAGCACCTAGTGTGTGGTGGGAGCTCCGTCGTCCATAGGAGGTGGACAGCGGCTGATAACATCTTGGGTGACATTGTCAATCCTGGTTCTTTAGAGTCTACATCAATAATACCAATCTGCAGAGAGTGCATATCAGTGTAGGTGACAGAGAATGTACGACCTTCAATGGTAAGACAATCTGAATCTTTTTTGGCATCTGAAGACAAGCTGTATGAAGTTCTCGTAAAATAGTCCATACCTAGGAGGACATCTGAGAAGCTAATGTTGCACACAGGACTGGGATTTGGTTGGTTACTCACTGGCTGTGTTGCAACTGGCATTGCATACATGTTCTGAGCCCTTGCAGGACGGCTTGGACGTTGGGTCCAGTCTTCTGGCTGATGGATTGTGGAACAGTGTTGAATACCGTTCCGTGAGTTCCAGATTCACTGAGCTGCTTCAGCAATATGGGCTGGACTACCATCTTTTATAACCAAGAAATCATGGAACCAGGCTGGAAGGCCACTCAAGAATACCCTCTTCACAAGCTGCAATGGGTCACCGATGGGTTCACGGTGATCTCGGTAGCCTTGATATACTCTGCCTTCAAGTTGGAGGAAAAAGTTCATCGGGGCCTGTCCTGGGACCATCTGGATGTCATAAAGTACCTTGAAAAATCAGCAGAAGTATATGTCCCCCTAAACTTGCTTCTGAGTGCTGCTTTAAAAATACTCCAGTCAGTGATGTCAAACAAAGGGGAGTTGATGATCAACTTGGCTGACCCACAACAGTTTGCCCTGGCTGCTTGAATATACGCCTCTGATGTTGTGGGCTTAATGATATTTTTGATAGCCCAGATCCATCCTAATTTTTCATTAGGGGCCAAGAAGCTGACACATCTCCCTTAAAGTGTGGAACACTCTCTTTTGTGAACACATAGTTCATAATTGGTGTACTGGAGGGCATACGCTCTGAGTTACCAACTTGACGTGGGGAGAAGCTATGCAGTGAAAGTACTGGGGCAGCATAATGTGGAAGGGATGACACCTGGTTCTGTTCGTTTCTTTAGCATCTACTTGGGAAACTGGTTCTGGGGTTAAAGGACAGCTCCTGGGAAGCGGCTGCAGTGGTTCACTGTTGATGGTTGTGGTGTGCTTCTGGGGAATAGAAACACCAGATATCTGAGCAATTAGAGCTCTGGTAAGTCTGCCGAAGCTGTTGTTGTAGCTCCTAAATCTCGCCATCTCTTGAACTGCCTTGTGGTGCCAGGGTAGGAAGTTCCGCGGTGGCCTGCTGGTACATTTCTAGCTGTCGCTGGGTCTCGGCTAACTGCTCGGACTTCTCTTCAAGCTGACGACGAACCTGTTGCACCAATTCATCCCTCTCTGGTTGACACTCGGTCTGGGAAGTGCTTGCCCCTGCAGGGCAAGGTTGCCGTTCTGCACCATGTCGCTGAAGAGCTTCCTCGTGTTGCTGTAGTCAAAGGTCGCTTTGCTCCTTATACTCCCTAAATTCACCAACCAGAGCATTAATCTTCTCCATGATTTCCTCGAACATGCTGACTTCCGCCACCATAACTTCTACAGCTCGGCTAATGTCTGGATTCAAACCACTAGCACCAGCAACTACACGATCTGACTGGGCTGGAGAAGTCACACGAGACAAAGGCTGACTAGTAGAGCAGGCATTGCAGCGTTCTAGAAGCTGCTTGTATCTCTCCTGCCTAGTTGTTCCCTTTGGCATACTCGTAAGATACGGCAAAAAAGACGACAAAAACGCTCCAGAAAGTCGAATGAAAATTCGCTTGACAGCTAGGAAACCCTGTAGCGCATTACAAAGTCAGCAGAGCACTTCGTTAAGATACAAGGGAGCACTGCAATTCACATAAGTACTAAGATACACAGGAGCACTGCAACTCACATAAGTATGAACATCAGCAAAAATGACAGTGAAAAAAAAAGAAAAAACACTCAGTGCTGATAAAAATAAATACATCAATGTCTTAATAAAACAGTTACTAAACTATATGAGCCACTAAAATCTAGCTAGGCGAGTTGATGGTAAATATGGTAAAAGTCAATAAACTGTAAAAGAAATTATTAAACACAGAACACATATAAAACATCAACTCTTGATAAAATGTCAAAAAGATGACTACCCTAAAATCCTGAAATTAAATGTGAAGATATAAATTACAAGAAATATGTGGCTCACCAACAACTACAATAAACATGCATGATATAACCTCAAAAAAATAAAAGCTAAGCTGGACGTATTAATGAAGGTAAGGAGATACTTGAAATCCAAACTTAAAAGCAACTTTCACTGGAGATTTAAAAAAAAAAAGATAAATAAATAAATGAATCCACCAAAATGAAAAAGGTTGTGTAGCAAATCCCACCGCTGCCACCAAAATATTCCTGTCACGGGGTATAAGGCTCTGTAACCAGAATATTCTATAATCAGTGGGCTCCTGTCGAATTAATTTCTATGAATTGGTAGCATGTAGATATCAAGTGACACCCCTGGATTAGTTCTTAGCATAATATCAAAAGTAAGTCGCCATATGAAAAATATAAAACCGTGAAAAATAAATCTTAATAAATACTCTTTAGTATCTATTAAAGTATAATATATGAAGACTGGTTCATGTTTATCATTAAAAATAAACAATCATGTCCAGCTCCTATGAAAAACAAATAACGTCAGGAAACTGAACTTGAACCTGTATTAAGATATGATGATGTGATGCTTCGAAGGGCTGCATCTTCCATTGGCCGGCTAATAGAAAAAAAAAAAAAAAATCACAGGAGGATAGCAAAACACCGTTGTCTTGCTGAGAATGAATCTATCTCCCGCTCAATGTGGCTTATATTTATAGTTTTCGTGACGTCATAAGTCACGTCGAACATCGATTGATAAAAAAATATATATACATATATATACATATATATCTGGCAACGTGTAGGAGTAGGTGTCAATGTTAGGTCTCAACGATATTTATTGTAAAATTATGTATATCCAGTGATCCGTGGTGGCAAAACATAGGGTGAATATATCTGTGAATGTCTAGAGTGCATATACGAACGAAATAGAAATAAGAAATTTTACGTGTTATAGAAAATTATAAAAAAGAAAGAAAGCCACAGGAAAGCGAGTCCTTTTAAAGGCATGGAGATGGCCAAACAGTGCCACAATATAAATGAAGGAAAATATTGAGTTAGACAATCTATTAAAGTGATTTACAAGTATACAATACAGTGTGAAAACATTTGAGGATGTCTGAATATATTCCTAATATATCATACAATCCAAGCAAACCAATAAAGTAAATGTCGGTAGCGACCACAGACTGCTCAGAAGTAGAGTAAATTTACAGCTATGAAGGGAACGAAATAAGCTCATACAGAAGCCTCTCGTTGATCTAATTAACATTAAGAATAGGGTGACGGAATTCTGTATTAACATCCGTAACAAATACTCACCTCTCGAAGGAGTTCTTGACATAGACCAAATAAATGACCAATTCAGTGAGATATTAAAGAAAGATGCACTTGAAATAGGGTGTAAAGACGAAAAAGAAAAGTAAGCTTTCGGTAGAGACATAAAAGCTTAGCGACATGAAAATAACATCAATCACGGACAAGATAGAATCAGCAGAGCTGACTAAGACGATAAACAAGAAGATAGAGGATGTACGTAAATTTAACATATGAAAAATAGATGAAGCTCTCCGGCACCAGCCTTAAGGCAACAAAGAGAAGGCTCGGAATAGGGAAAAAAACAAATGTATGTAGTTAAGAAACCCAATGACATACAATAAAAATGAAATTATCAAAGTAATAGAAGACTTCTATCGCGAGTAAGTAAATAGTGCACTAAAAGGCATGAAAAGAGGAAAAACACCAGGAGAAGAAGGCAGTGTAGATCTAATACAAGATGCAAAAGAGATTGGGGAAATAAAACAGGCCAATCTTTTTAACAAATGTCTAAGCGTCGGTAAAACTCCGAAATCCTGGAAAAACGCAATAATAATTTCAATACACAAAAAGGGGACACAAAAGACCGACC
>BOPN01003424.1:157500-161684 GCA_017312705.2 Penaeus japonicus | reverse complement strand
TATATATATATACATATGTATATATATATATATATATAAAGTTTAGCTTCTAACTTCTTGATGTAACGTCTATCGACGTGAAACTTCCTTAACTTTATGAAGATTATTCATAATAATATGATTTGTTTTGCAGACTTCACCTCGTCGTATGTGTAGTAATGTCATTGATCTACGATTATCATTCATGTTAAGCTTTACATAACGGTGCATTGTTGAGATAAGCAGTCTTTGTTTCTAAATTGTTATCATCCAAATATTTGTTTTGTCTCTCAACGAGTTCGAACGATTACTTGAACAAAGACATACGCCATTTTGTTTCTCTCTTTTATTGTTATATTTTGTGTCTTTAATCTATTTTTCATTCTGTTTTTTTTTTCAACTCTGTGTTTCAATAACTAGAACTTTTTAATAACTGTTTTAACAAGTAGAAATAGGTAGAATTTTTGACCTTACAAGAACATAATAAATAAAACCCACAGGTATGATATACAAGAACGAAAGATAAATGCAAGAGATTACCTTTACCTGTATTCGCTATCTATATGATTTATCATTCACTGTGGACACCAATTAATGATATACTGCACTAACACCCCAGTCACTCACCTTTGAAGTTTAATTAATTGAATTTTTTCTTAGCCTCCACACAACTCCAGGTATCTTACTTCTTTCTTCAGCATTATTCTGACAAACTACACTTCCATGGGTTTTTTTATTAGTCGAATGCATGTATAATATAATGCTATTGTAGATTGGTTTCATTTTTTCTAGTTATAGGTAATAAAGAGTAAAATTTGATAATAACATTAACAATACCGGTAATAAGAATTTTGATGATAAAAACGATGGTAATGATGGTAGCGTTTTCAGTGACAATCACAGCAACATTGATATTGCTAATATTGATGATAGTGTGTAAAAGATATAAGTAGGGATAATATCACCATATAAGATAGGGTGATAAAAGTAATGATGGCAATAATGATCATACCAGCAATAATCATAAGAAAATGATAATAACAATGATGTTAATGATATAAATGATAATAAATATGACGGTGAAATTAATAACAGCAATACTAACTCCATCCAAAAAAAAAAAAAAAAAAAAAAAAAAAAAAAAAAAAAAAAAAAAAAAAAAAAAAAAAAAAAAAAAAAAAAAAAAAAAAAAAAAAAAAAATACATCTTATTGTTGTTTGCATTACAAGTTAATACAAAGCGGTATGATCATAGCAAAGTCTCTCTCTCGAATGTGTATTTTTTTTCTCACAATATTCAAACGACAATACATTCCCTAGTTGCAAAGTTGCAAAAGTTAATTAATTTAATAAACAATTAATTACTTTCATTCCTTTTTAGTTATTTCAGTTACTATAACTCGAGAAAATTGCCCATTAAGTTCGTCCCTTCTCTGTCGCCGGTGACTAGATCTAATTGCAGAGTCTTGCAAGATATCCTCACGTGCGCGGGTATGGCTATCGACACACGCATAGCCAAGGAGGATAAGAACCTTCTACTGACGTGCACAGTCGCATCTCAAATTCAGTAGTATTCGTAGCTTACTGTATTGCCCGTTTCATGAAGATTTTTTTTTTCACGTGCGCTTACGTTGAACGGATGGTAATTAATGTTGCAAGCAGTGATAAGAGTTACAGCTGTAATAGTGATAATAGAGGTGATAACGGCAGTGATAACAGTTACAGTTGTAATGATAAAAAAAAAGATGATAACGGCAATGATAACAGTTATAGTTCTAATAATGATAAAACAGATGATTACGGCAATGATAACAGTTACAGTTGTAATAATGATAACGGGAATGATAACAGTAATAATGATAGCGTAATTATGATAATGACAATCATTAAAAAGGCGATGATGATGAACATTGTTATTTTCATAATGCTTTCATTAGAATTATTATGAAAATATCTATTATGGGTATCATTATTAGTAGAGACAGCGAAATAAACATCATATAATAAGAACGTGGACAAAATATTATAACAAAGGGGATAATGATGACGCCTTAGATTTTTCCCGATGAAAATAGATGTAACAACAGTCTATTTCCTTTGGATATCAGCGCAGGTATCGTCCCCCCTCCCCCCTCTGCCCAAATTATTGCAGGGCAGTTTCTAACTGTTGATAAGATTTTATGAATTATTCATTGAGCGGGGACTTCACTTTTTATTCAAAGTGCTGTACCTGCTGTCAACTGCATGACGTGGTTGTGGCGATAATTTCGAACTCGGTTGCATGGGCAGCAAAAAAAAAAAAAAAAAAAAAATCTGTATTTAATGGCAATCGCTGTTGCCATCTTAATTTACCTCATCTGCCTTTATTTACCCGATTTTGGTTAACCTTTGAATGCACACTAATCGATCGTCATCAATCCTCAAACACACAAAAAATCTCCTTAGTCCTATAACTCAGGATGTCAAGACGTACATATCACGACATCAATGACCATATCTTCAGGAGACATGTGTAATGATAACGGTCATTATACTTCCAGTTATGATTATATACAAAGCTTGGTTGAAAATCATAACCACAGAGGACATAGCATGAGTATTGCTAGTGTTCCTTTGTTATACCATCTTTTGGTACAACAATGTTCCGTTTTTGTAGTGTGTTCTGGCTGGGTAGTTCAGGAGCACTTACAATTGACTGGTGGGAGCGATCAGCTTTAGCGTTTTATTTGTTGAATGAAGAGCGCAATGTCACGCTAGTGCAGCGTGATTGACGCGTATGGCACGGCGGCAATCATGCTGGGAAAAGATGATGAACACGCGACCTGCGAGAGACTCGACCTAACCTTGATACGGTCAGGCCGAGAAGGACGGTGTGCTCGACAAGTCGCCATCTTGGAAAAGGGGATCTCGCATTGTCCATCCACCTTTCGGATGCTCTCGTTTGAATGTCTCACATAGCACGTGATAGTGTCAAGAGAAATCACATAGCACGTGATAGTGTCAAGAGAACACATTTATTGTGCACTTGGACTTGGAAAGGGAATGATTTTTTTCAGAACGAATAGTTGTCATAATTATGACAATAATGATAATCATAATGATTATGATAACAATAAACTAAATGATGAAGTGTTAATTCTGATGGTATTGATAATGATAATAGTAGAAATGATAATAACGACAATGATAACAATAACGAATGATAGTAATGCTAATGCGAATAACAATAATATTAATGATGATAATGATGGTAATAATGATGATAATGGCAATCGTAATAATGATAATGAAAAAATGATAGAAGTGATAATGATGATACATGATGATTACAATAATGACATTAATAATGATAATGACAGTATCAAAAGTAATAATGATGATAATGATAAAAACATTAAAAGTAATAATCATAAGGATAATAGTTATGATATTGAAGATAGTGTGATAGTGGTGACAATGTTCTAATAGCAATAGTAATAAGGATAGTAATAATAACAATGATTATGATAATAATAATAATAACGATGATAATGTTAGTAGCAAAATTAATGATTATAATAAAAATAATGATAACAATAGTTACCATTATGTTATTAGAATGGATATTACTATCATATCTCCAAGCTGCACATATAGGTATTACTTGCTGACGTATAACAAGCACTGGCATATTTCAGGTTGGCGTCAAGTACCTGTCATACGGTTCCAGACGGGAAACATGACAACCATAGATTGCCGACTCCAGGCTTGGCTAAATGGACTACCTACTCTTACACAGGTTTGTATTATGATTCTGACTGTACTCTGTTTATCATTAAACTTTTGAATTGAGAATATGTTTTTTTTGTTTTTGTTTTTTGTTTTTATAAAAGAATTCTCTCTCTCTCTCCCTTTCTCTCTATATATATATCTATCTATCTATCTCTTTTTCTCTCTCTCTATCTATCTCTATCTATCTATCTCTTTCTCTCTCTCTCTCTCTCTCTATATATATATATATATATCTATCTATCTCTTTTTCTCTCTCTCTATCTATCTCTATCTCTATCTATCTATCTATCTCTTTCTCTCTATATATATGTATATATCTATCTATCTCTTTTTTTCTCTCTCTATCTATCTCTATCTCTATCTATCTATCTCTTTTTTTTCTCTCTCTCTATCTATCTCTATCTACCTATCTCTTTCTCTCTCTATATATATATA
>BOPN01003424.1:127500-130000 GCA_017312705.2 Penaeus japonicus | reverse complement strand
ACCTGGTGGAGGACCGCGCCGTCGTGTGGACGCCCACGGTCAAGCTTCGGGACGGCACGGGGAGCTCCGTGGACACCAAGCCACGCTCGGAGGCCCTCTACGTGGCCAGGATGGGGGAGCCTCTGCCGGACGACGACACCATCATGCTGGAAGGTTATCTCTCTCTCAATCTGTTTTTGTTTTTTGCTTTTTTGCATAAGGGTCGTAGCATAACTCATATAACTCTCATTTCTTAGACACGGGCGATTGTGCCAACTTATACGCTGTGCTATTTCCGAGTCGTTTCCTTGTAAGATAAACATTTAAACATTATCATCTTTTTATCTATATTTCTTCACAGACGATGTGTATAGTGGATTTGAGAACATGCTGTTGTACCAGCAGGAGAAGACCATCACTTTCATGTGCAACTTTCAGCTGCGAATGTATCCATTTGATCGTCAGTGGTGTTCCATCGTCTTCAACGTCCCTTATCTGACACTTGAATTTGGCGTACTCACCAAGGTATTCTCATTTGCATGTGTATGGTTTTGTATGCTGGTTTATTTTGCCTTAAATGATATAAGCGTTTTTGAAGTACTCAGCATCAGGAGCTGAGCCGTAATCTTACCAAGGCTTCCATCGGAATTGTTTTTGGAAACAGATGGCGATATTCTGTCTAAAGTGTAGGAAAACTAAAGACTTAATTCAGAATTTGTCATATTCGAGCCTCGTATAAATTCACCCTTTGGCCTGCCACAACTTTCGCATAAAACCACCTAGAAACACACACACTAAACTAACAAATATGAATGCCACTATAAAACAATCATGCATGAATATAACAGACCAGCACTGAAAACCTGAACCATGAAAACGAACGGAAGAAATAATGACGACGCTTCATGATCCCTAGGATGGCCCGGGGATCCTGTTCCTGGGGTCACGTCGCCTCCTGGAGTACGAACTGCTGACGGAGACCTTCACCAACTTCTCTAAGGACGGCCTTAGTTTCGTTAACGTCAGGATCTTCTCATGTTCTGTCTTTTTTCCCGTGATATCTTTGCCGACTGATGTGATTGTGGACATGTTTAATATATTTCCGAAAGAGAGGGACGAGTTTTACTTTGTATGTCGTCGACAGGTTGAACTCGGGTTCCGGAACTTGTACGGCTACTACCTGGGCAACACCTTCCTGCCGACGCTCATGCTCGTCATCATCTGCATCTGCGCGCTCGGCTTTGATCTGACGGACTTCACGGTGAGAATTTTAACTTTGCTTTTCTTCCCTTTGTCTGTACAACTTTTCGTCCATTTCTCTCTTTCTTTCTTTCTCGCTCTCTATTTCTCTTTCTCTCTCTCTCTCTCTCTCTCTCTCTCTCTCTCTCTCTCTATCTTTCTCTCTCTCTCTCTCTCTCTCTCTTTGATCTGACGGACTTCACTGTGAGTTTATACAGTTCTTCCACTCTCTGTATCTGTCTATTTATTTATGTTGTTGGTTCGTGTGTATTTGTGTTTTGTTGTGTTTGTGTGTGTGTTTGTGTTGTGTGTGTGTGTCTGTGTTTTTTATTTTGGGTGTGTGTGTGTGGATGGGTGTTGTGTATTTGATCCCTTCCTCCGTCCCTCCCTCATGCAATTTAATGATTATCCTCACAATCACCAATGTGGCATAACAAGTAGTACCGATCAGCCCGAGGACCTCCCATTTGCCCTCCCAACAAAATGCCGAAGACCCACAAACTCCCCCTACAGGACCGCATCATGGTGTCCCTCACCTCGCTGCTGGTCCTGGCAACCTTCTTCACCCAGACGAGCCAAACGATCCCACGAACTTCGTACCTGAAGCTCATCGACGTGTGGTTCGTGGCGCTCATCTGCGAGGACTTCTTCATCATCTTGGCTGTTGTGTTCGTGGAGTGGCGTGTGGGACGTGACAAGGACCGAGTTGTCAAGGTGGCACCAGCGAAGATGCTCAGTGCCATGTCGGTGCCACGGGGAGAGGGAAGGCCTGCGTGGGCATCTTCTTACTTTTCCCCTGCTAGAATTAATAGTATTTTCATATATTTTTTTTGCATTGCATTGTTTCTTGTCCTGGCTTGTTTCGTGCCCATTTGCATCAACAGCCTGGATTTTTAGAGCCTTATGGTAGTATTGATATGTAAATCCGCTTTAATCACCGAGGATATATACAAGATGTCTGCACATTATTTAAGCGAAGAGATAGTTGCATATTTTACGCAACGGAAATGCAATCATTAGATACAGTATGCCAACTCACCTTACCAACTATTTTGGCAAGTAGTAGGTCTTGTACTAGAAAATATCTTAGCTTTGCAACTCCTTCACTTAAATCATATAAGTAACACATATAGCTCTATACACCAGGAAAATAGTACATATATAACGTGAATACATGCACTCAAATAACTTATGTCCAATAGATTCATTCGAATGTTCTTTTATATAATACTTTTGTTTGATAATTTACAATGAGTGCATATGCCGTAGCGCAACCAAACAT
>BOPN01003424.1:87500-92500 GCA_017312705.2 Penaeus japonicus | reverse complement strand
ATGACAAATAAAAGTTTGAACACTGATCAAGAGCTCTTGCTCATCCCAGGCTTCGGTTATGACAGTCTGGACGGTTGAATAAAAAATCATTCCCATCTCGAACCCCTTTGGTTGATTCATCATTGAGCAAAACGTACAGTCCGCAGTCGAGGAACATTTCTTTCTTTCTTTCTCTCTCTTTTTTTTCAACATAAAGCTCTCAGTTCTCCCCTTTTCGTCCCATCAATCTTTGCCTCATCTTTTCACCTTCCCCTGTCCCTCTTTCTGTTGGCATCTCCCTCCCTTCTCCCCTCCCCTCTACCCCTCTCCCTACCCTTTACCTCTCCCCTCTCGAGCCTGACCCTTCTTGTCCGCTGCACAAAAACCCTCCACCGTTGCAAAAGCGAGGCCTCAAGATTGGCAATTGAACGACCCCCGCAAAAACGCCCCTCCGCGCGCACCCTTGCTGGTTTCTGTTGCAAAAACGGCACGGCAGCGGCGGTCTGTTAGGGGCTCGTGGCTGCCCTCTGTAGTACGAAGGCTCGGTTTAATGCGTTGTATCTCCAGCTTGTCTTACGCTGGAACAAAAGTAATATGAAGACGACAAAAATAAGGAACAAGTGAACAACACATACGAAATACGGAAAACGAAAGGAAAATCAGCTCTTCCTTCTTTAGAAAACATCCATTCCATATTTACATAAGCCAAAGACTTGCCGTTATGATTCACTTATGCCGTAAATCCTGAAATGACAAATGGAGCATTAGTGATGCAAATACCAAGGCGTCGTTAGCGGTGCGGTCCGAAGCCATGGTTCGGCACAGCTTCAGGTGTTCCAAGCAGCCCGCCATTACGCGATGATAAATTACCTAAGCATTGACCATCTGGTCGGCGCTTGAATGGGATCAAAGGAAGAAAAACACAATCATTTTACGATCTCGACTGTGTGTTTCAATGAATGGCCGAGCGCGTAAAAACTGTGTGACGTGAGTGATGAATGCTGGGGACCTGGGACGTGGGTTCGCTCGCCCGCCCGCCCGCTTGCCTGGCTGCCCGCGCGCCGCACCCACACACCGAGCAGCGCCCACCCGGGGGTCTGGATTAAAGTTTAATGAATTCATACTGTTCTGCTCTTTTTTCTTTTTATTGCTGCTCTAAATAGACGAATAAGAAAGAATAAAAGAAAAAATATGTGAATATATAAATATCTGCTATATATACGTGTACGTATAAGGATACACACATATATTTACGCACACGCATGTGTGGTTATACCTATCTGATATTTCCATCTTTCTCCATATTTTTATATATGTATATATATACATATATATATATGTATATATATATATATATATATATATATATATATATATATATATATATATATATATATATATATATATATATATATATATATATATATATATATATATATATACATACACATTATGTGTGTGTGTGTGTTTATGTGCTTATATTTGTATATGTATATATATATATATATATACATTCCTTTCTTCTCTTCTCCTCCTCTTCTTCTTTGTTTCCCTTATGCAGGGATAGAATGACATGTACTAAGCTATTATTAATCTATAGTAATTCTAACACACACACACACACGCACATATATATATATATATATATATATATATATATATATATATATATATATATATATATATATATATATATATATATGTATATATATCATATGTGTGTGTGCGTGTGTTTGCGTGCTTATACATGTATGTGTATATATACATACATATATATATATATATATATATATATATATATATATATATATATATATCGATCAGAACGGTAAAGTTTGCGAAATTAACATGTACATCACGCTGTCACGAGTAAACTAATGTCATTCTGTGTTCAATATGGCCTGTGACTGAACACATACTCATACACATAGAGAGAGAGAGAGACCGAGACAAGCCAAGAAGAGAGGAAAAGGGGCAATAAAAACGTGTTGCACCGTTACCTCGCAAGATTGCTAACCCTAGACGGACCAGCAAAAAATATTACGACCCTCGCCGGTACCGCCAACTTCAACATAAGGGTCCAGCCATCTAATACTTCCTGTTGCTACCGGAGTCTTTGCAAGGGGTGGGTATCCTCAAGGGTGTCTTCTCGTAAACCACTTGAGTTGGATGGAAAAAGAAGCGTTATTAATTATATTGCTATAGCTCTTTTTGCTACTATTAGTATCATTATCATTGGTATTTTCAATATTTGATACATATTCGGGACGTGACTGCCGTCCGATTTTATAATCTTAATATTCAGCACCATATTTTTTTTTACTCATCCATAAAGTTCTTCAGTTGAGCAGTATTCACACGTATCTTATTTTCCCACCGTATCTTATGGCTCCCTCGGAAGGCAAGGGGAAAAAAATATCATTCGCAGCTATATAAATGATTCCACTCCCCAGCCAAGGCCTAAATGAATCCTACGAATTTCCCCCCATTGGCATTCCCCCTTCTCCCTCTTCCCCTCTCCCCCTCCCCTCCCTCCCCCTACCTATTCGGGCGCATATAAATTTATCTTCATTTCTTCGGATGGCAGCTACCTGTGCGCGGGGAGGGAGGGACGGATGAATGGGACCCACAAGTCTTCGGTCCTTTTCGTTCGGGTATGTCCCATTTGAGGTAGGTCGGGCGAATCTATCTGAAAAGGATGTGAAAGGAGAGTGATTTGTACGGCCCAGTTTCTTCAGTATTCATTTGCAAGAACGAAAAAAATTGCAAGGGTAAAAATTTCCTCCCTTGCTTATCTCGTCCGGCAAAGGTAGCTCACGGATGTCTATTTTTTATTTCATTCTTTAACTGTGAATGGTATCCCACGTGGTCAGTGGGGTGGGGGGTGGGGGGAGCGCCAGTTGTGCCCCACCTCCCATGCTAAGGCTATAGATCGTTCCCAGCACAACGAGATAATATCGGGTTGAGCAATAAGCCAATTATTCTCATCTTGAAATATGTATGTAGTAGAGAGCTTGATTTTTTTTTTTTTTTTTCGTCGATCGTAAACAAATTTTATTCTGTCATTCTGCTCTACTTTCTTGGTCTCTCTAGTATCCTATTGTCTCTCCTAACTGTATTATTTTCTAATTTATTCTTAATCATAACCTGAATATCCACTATTGTCAACACAACCTCGACCTCCAACAGAGAGCGAAGTGGAGGTGGTCCTCTAAAAACGCCTCGCCAGACCGACCACCCTCAAGGGGTAACTTCCGCTTTCTAGCTGTTGTTCCTATGAAGAGTACATACATAGGACTAGTCCACACGAGATATTTCTTCTACTCGAACTGATAAAGTACATTTCCAATACACAAAATCAAGAAAATACTATACATAAACACACGGTTCGTTTTCTTTCTTTTCTCTCTCTCTCTCTCTCTCTCTCTCTCTCTCTCTCTCTCTCTCTCTCTCTCTCTCCCTCTCCCTCTCTCTCTCTCACTCTCTCTTTTGTCCACCTTTGCAACCGACGGCCTGTCATCCTTGCATCGGCTGCTTCTCTGAAAAGACGTTGAAAAGAATGGCGAAAAGAGTGTTGGAGGTCTGGACGAAATATTTCAAGAAAAGAACGATTGAATCAGAAATGATGCGTTCACTTTGAGATATTTTGTGAGTTTGTGAATCTGTACTCGAAAGAAAAATGGTTATATGTAATGGATAAATAGATAAATCAATAACTACACACAATATATATATATATATATATATATATATATATATATATATATATATATATATATATATATGTGTGTGTGTGTGTGTGTGTGTGTGTGTGTGTGTGTGTGTGTGTGTGAGATAGATAAATCAATATATACACACACACAAATTTTATATATATATATATATATATATATATATATATATATATATATATATATATATATATACCAACACATACAGTGATATTTGTCGGCTATTGATCTTTCATCGATTTTCCCCCTCCTTAAGACCTCTAACACGTTTGAATATTTTGCCAAAGGAAAATAGAGTGCAGTCTGTTATTCCTTCACATTGAAGATTAATTTGAAATCCTTTGAAACAGAGCTGTATGGCTCAGTCTGGTATGGAACCAGCCCTTTCCTCAGGGCATCAAACTCATTTTCTTTCTATTAAAGATATTTCCTTTTACACACATAAAGTTCAGATAGACAGACATAATGGGAACAAAATGCGTTTTGTATCATTTGTATTGGTTATTATCTTTCCGAAGAAAACACGTGGAAATTTCGGTGAGCGTCGCACACGTTGATGTCACTAGCTCGTCTTATCTATCACAGATTGCAAGGGACTTTTTCCTTCACCATCTCAACGTGCACTGTTGCAAAATATTGCACGTCTCTCTGGCAGAGGTTGCATTCACTCATTTCTCCGCCCATCCAGCAAGGCTCCGCCCACAAGCTCTGAGAAGAGGAAGGGGATTAGACTCGCTTTCTTAGTGATGTGCGAAGTATAGATTCTTAGAGAAGATCAGCTGTGTGTGGATTACGCTCGTGCTATAAAATGATATGCTAATTTATCAAGAGGGAAGTAAAAATGAAAGGATAGAATCCATCTAGACCATAGAATTGCGTTTTTTTTTTTTTTTTTTTTTTTTTTTTTTGATTGCAGGAAAATATGCAAGAACACGAGCCTGATATAATATTTTACTCATTTATTGTAAACATTTCTTTACAGAAATCCTAAACTCTCACTGCAAAGCTCTGCCCATCACAAGTAGTCTGAATTCTCTTTTGCAACACAAACGCCACAGCAGCTGTCTTTTGCACACATTGAGACACCAGAAGACGGCATAAAAACTAGAAAGTGTGTCTTTTTTATCTGACGCCTTAACCCTCAAGCGACGGACAAAGAGTTCCATAGATCCTTGAGAGACCCTGTTGCCAGATGTTGTATGATTGAGAAAATTAAATACTTATATTTGCATCTTAATCCTCTCTTGTTTATTAGACAAGTGCTCGGAGCCACCTTTGTTTAAATTATTT
>BOPN01003424.1:75000-77500 GCA_017312705.2 Penaeus japonicus | reverse complement strand
TGGGTGAAAGCCAGGTATCCTAGCCACTAGACCACATGGGATTTGCTATAGTTGAAGCATTATCTCTAAATTCACCACAGTAAATACCAAGTTATATCTTCACGAACACACACACACACACACTCAGGAAACAAACACGAATATAGAAAGGTAGATAGATAGATATAGATTTATAATTAGCCCTCCTGGTCTCTTTATTTCTCATATTGACACCAGTTGGTTGTGTTATATGCTTCTCCAATCTGAAATAAGCCCATTTATATGTAGCGCAATAACCAAGTAATGATTGTAAATGTTTATCAGTTTCTGCGACGTCAGAAACATTGGAATCTGAGTGATGCTGGCCTTGAATCTCTCTCTCTCTCTCTCATTCACTCTCTCTCTCTCTTATACATACACGCACACACACACACACATGTACACATACGCACACATTCCCCTTCCCCTCTCTCTTATGCTATAACACCATCAGCTGATACCCAGTGACGCTCCGCCCCTTCCATACTGAAGGTCTGCGATTGGCCAGACATCTGTGCAACACGCGGCCCCGGCGTCTATTGCACAAATTGATCATAGGGAAAACGGTGTAAAAGATGGTCAACTTTTCATGACGTCACAGAAGCTTCCTCTGGTCGTGTGTTACTGCGTGTGGCAACTGGCAACTAACCCCGACGTTTTAATTGTGTACACACACGCCGTATACGTATTCTTGGACGTGAATGTGATAGAGATCCTGACCGTTGGATTTGCAAGGCCAAATTGCACTGGTCAGCATCCTTCTCATTGTGTATATAAATATACATATATAGAGAGATATAGATATAGATATAAATAGCTATGCACACACACACATATATGCTGAAATATATATGTATATATGTATATATATATATATATATATATATATATATATATATATATATATATATATATATATATATATATATATATATATATATATATATATATATATATATATATATATATATATAGAGAGAGAGAGAGAGGGAGAGAGAGAGAGAGAGAGAGAGATCTGTGGGTATGTGTGTGTATGTGTTTGTGTGTGTGTTGATACATAGATATATAGAGACAGATATAAATTTAGCCATAGAATTATGTATGATTAAATGTGTTTGTGTGTGTGTGTATGGCAAGAGAAAGAAAGAGGGATTGATGAATAAACACATAGAGACAAGTGCTCACAAATTATATAAATTTGTAGAGAGACATCGAAGAGGCATTCGTAGTGGAATGTGAGGAAGAGGGGCGGGGACGGGGGGGGGGGGGGGGGGGGGGCAGAAAGCGAAAGAGAAGAGAAAAGAAAACAAAAGTGAGACGGAGGGATGTGGGCGGTGGAAACTTGAACAGAGAAGAGGAAATAAACGGTTGAAAAATAGAGAGAATACATAATGAAATAGAAAATAGAATAGGAAGTAGAAGTTAGTGAGACAAATATAAAAATAGGAAATGAGAAGAAACAGAGAAAGAAGACTGAGCCAAGAAACGCGAATGAGATGTGAAACAGTTCTTAGAGAAACTGGGCACTTTTTGCCAAAGGTTTTAAGAGCTACCGTCATTTGCAAGCTCCATCTGGCACGCGAGTTGCAAAGTGGGGATGGGAGGCGGGGGAACAGGGATTGGGGTCGGATAGAGGAAAAGCAATAGGTTTTAATAGATAAATAAAGATATAAAAAACAGAATCATACGCTGTTATATTTCTTTCACGATGTATCAGTTTCATTATTCATGGCGGGCTTCTTCAGCTGTGATCCCAATCTTCAGAAATGCACGTACGACCCTCATTAGACAGCTTCAGGACAACGTGGGTATGTGATCAGTGAGAATTCCATAGAGTGAAAAGCATTCCCATGCCGGGAATCGAACCCGGGCCTCCTGGGTGAAAGCCAGGTATCCTAGCCACTAGACCACATGGGATTTGATAAAACCGAAGCGTTATCTTTAATTTCACGACGAAAACACACACACACAGGAAACAAACACGAATGTAGAAAGGTAGATAGATAGATGTCGATTTATAACTGGCCCTCTTAGTCTCTTTATTTCTCATATTGACACCAGTTGGTTGTGTTATATGCTTCTCCAATCTGAAATAAGCCCATTTATATGTAGTGCAATAACCAAGTAATGATTGTAAATGTTTATCAGTTTCTGTGACGTCACAAATATTGGAATCTGAGTAGTGCTGGCCTTGAATCACTCTTTCTCTCTCTCTCTCTCTCTTTCTCACACACACACGTACACACACACACACACACACTTTCCCCTTCCCCTCTCTCTTATGCTATAACACCATCAGCTGATACCCAGTGACGCTCCGCCCCTTCCATACTGAAGGTCTGCGATTGGCCAGACATCTGTGCAACACGCGGCCCCGGCATCTCTTGCACAAATTGATCAGAGGGAAGACGCTGTAAAAAATGGTCAACTTTTCATGACGTCACAGAAGCGTCCTCTGGTCGTGTGTTACTGCGTGTGGCAA
>BOPN01003424.1:67500-70000 GCA_017312705.2 Penaeus japonicus | reverse complement strand
ACATAATAAACGTTAGCAGTCTGAGTGGTGTTATCCTTGAAACTTGTTATACTATAATTACACTTAGTCAATCATCAATTTAACAATTTTTTTACACAATCTCCCCCCCCCCCCTCTCTCTCTCTCTCTCTATCACACACACACACGCACACACATACGCACACACACATAGTTCTCTCTCTTTATCTCTCTCACACACACACAGTCTCTCTCTCTCTCACACACACTGTCTTTCTCTCTCTCTCTCTCTCTCTCTCTCTCTCTCTCTCTCTCTCACACACACACACACACACACACACACACAGTCTCTCTCTCTCTCTCTTTCATACACACAGTCTCTCTCTCTCTCTCTCACACACACACACAAACACACACACACACACAGTCTCTCTCTCTCTCTCACACAGTATCTCTTTCAATCTCTTTATCTATCTATCTCTCTCACACACACACAGACATAGACACACATACACAGACGCACACACACACATACACACTCTCTCACTCTCTATCTATCTATCTATCACTCTCTCTCTCTCTCTCTCTCTCTCTCTCTCTCCATCTAACTATAATTCATTCTCTCTCTCTCTCATACAGTCTTCCTGTCTCTCCCTCCTTTTTAAAAATTCTTTCATCATCTCTCCGCTAAAAAAATGAACAGCCGATGCCCAGTGACGCTCCGCCCTTTCCTTAATGAAGGTCTATGATTGGCCAGTCATCTGTGCAACAAGCGGCCCCGGCATCTCTTGTACAAATTGATCAGACGGAAGATGCTGTAAAAAAGGGTCAACTTTTCGTTACGTCACAGAGGCTTCCTCTGGTCGTGTGTCTTCGTGCGTGGCAACTGGCAACTCACCCCGGCATCATCTCGGTCGACTACAGTGAACATGATGTCTTGATTGTGCACACACACGCCTTACACGTGATCGCGGACGTGAATGAGTTAGAAATCCAGACCGTTGGATTTGCAAGGCCATATTGCAATTTCAGTGATGTCATTATATATATATATATATATATATATATATATATATATATATATATATATATATATATATATATACATATATATATATATACACACACACACACACATATATATATATATATATATATATATATATATATATATATATATATATATATATACATATATATATATTTATGTGTGTGTGTGTGTATATATATATATATATATATATATATATATATATATATATATATATATATATATATATGTATATATATATAATTATATATATACATATATATACATTACATATATATATATATATATATATATATATATATATATATATATATATATATATACATGTGTGTGTGTGTGTGTAACTGTTGAGTAACGCATCACGGGTATGGAGAGAGCAGAAAAGAAAATGAAAGAGAGACATAGGGATGTAGTGTATAGAGAGGTGGTAGATGCATAATCTACCATCTATTTCATTGAATGAAATAGGAAATAAGATAGGAAGTAGAGGTAAAGGTAAAGAGAAAATGGTAAGAATAAAAGTATAAAAAAGGGAAAGAAGTAGAAGATAAGAAGAAACAGATAAAGAAAATCTCGAGAACAAAGGGATGGGAGGCTGGAGAGTAAAGGCTCGGGTGGGGTAGACGAAAACTAATGGTTCTTAATGAATAGATGAAGATTGTTATTTCTAACCAAAAATTGGCCCTTATTGCTCATTCACGATGTTTTACTTTCGTTAAACATGGCGGTCTTCTTCAGATTCAGGTCGTAAGCCCTTGCGACCTTCATTAGACAGCTTCAGGACGATGAAGATATGAGATAACTGCGAATTTCATAGAGTGAAAAGCATTCCCATGCCGGGAATCGAACCCGGGCCTCCTGGGTGAAAGCCAGGTATCCTAGCCACTAGACCACATGGGATATATTTATGAATAGCATTATCTCTAAGTTGAGTACAAACGATATTAAATTACGTCTTTACCAACACATACACACGCATATACTAAAGAAAATGCTTGGAATGGCCATATTTTTTCAACACTAGGGATCTATATTGTTTTAAATACAGCTATTCACTAGATGATTTAGCTTTGTCTCCAGACTGAAATTTAAACTTGCTATAAAGCACAATATCCGAGTGAAGATTACAAATGTTGATCATTCTAAAACTTTCTCTTTCTATCTCTCTTCTCTTTTTCATTCTCTTTCTATTTTTGTTTCAGACCCCACTCTCCCCACTCTTCTACAATAACATCTCCAACTGATACCTAATTTAGTGACGTCACAGAGGATTCCACTGGTCGTGTGTCTTCGTGTGTGGCAACTGCAACCCACCACGGCGTCACCTCAGTCGACTAGAGATGTGATCTCTTCATTGCACATGCATTCTATACGTGGTCGTAGACGTGAATGATCTAGACTGATGGAATTGCAAGGCCTAGTTGCAATTCCAGTGACGTCATGGAGTAATGACCACGGCAGACTTACTAAAACTCGCTGGTCAACATCCTT
>BOPN01003424.1:52500-60000 GCA_017312705.2 Penaeus japonicus | reverse complement strand
ATATATATATATATATATATATATATATATATATATATATATATGTGTGTGTGTGTGTGTGTGTGTGTGTGTGTGTGTGTGTGTGTGTGTGTGTGTGTGTGTGTGTGTGTGTGTGTTTGTGTGTGTGTGTGTGTGTGGTGTATCGATAGAGATGTTTATATATATCACGATAAAAGTTTATATGTTTGCCCAAGAAACACTTGTATCGATATCTAATGCATATATGTATGCATACATGCATACATACATACATACACACACACACACACACACACACACACACACACACACACACACACATATATATATATATATATATATATATATATATATATATATATATATTGGGAGAAAAAGGAAAAAATGAGACTGAGGGATGAAGATGGTGGATACAGTGGACTGAAAAGAGGATTTAATCGGATAATAAATAGAAAGACTAGAGACTAAATTAGAAAATAGAATAGGAAGTAGAGGTGAGAACAAATCAGAATAAAAGTATAGGAGAGAGAAAGAGATTAGAAATGAGAGAGAAAGACAAGAGAGCAAAGGGAATTAATGTAATAAGTAGAGAAATAATGAGAAACTGTTCACTCTTTGGCAAAGCCTTGCAAGCCTTTATCTGCTCGTGATTTGTAAAGCGAGGGAGCAAAAAATTAAATAAGTGAAATAGGCAGCATGATATAGATATTGATAATCTTATTTCTCTGCCACAATGCATCAGTTTCATTATTCATGGCGGCACTTTCCGCTGGGTGATCCATTCCAGAAAATAATAGTTCCTAATGAATAGATAAAAACTTTCTTTCTAATCGTGTACCACATATAGACATTTTCTATTCACGATGTTCTACTTTCATTAATCATGGCGGGCTTCTTCAGCTGTAATCCAATGTACGTGCAACCCTCATTAGACAGCTTCAGGACAACGTGGGTAAGAGATCAGTGAGAATTTCAGAGTGAAAAGCATTCCCATGCCGGGAATCGAACCCGGGCCTCCTGGGTGAAAGCCAGGTATCCTAGCCACTAGACCACATGGGATATATTTATATGTGGCATTATCTCTCAGTTGAGTACAAAACATATTAAGTTACGTCTTTACCAACACACACAAATACACAAGCATATACTAAACAAGGGATTTTTTCAACACAAGGGATCTATATTGTTTTAAATGCAGCTATTCGCTAGATGTTTTAGCTTTGTCTCCAAACTGAAATATAAACTTGCTCTAGGGCACAATATCCGAGTGAAGATTACAAATATTGATAATTCTAAAACCTTTGTAAAAACTGGTCAGCTGGTGTAACATTACGGACTTTCGAATCTAGTTAGTGTTGGCCTCGAACTATCATTCTGCTTCATCCAATATCACTTTAACCATTCTATATCATTATATACTATATTCTTTCTTTCTTGCTTTCTTTCTCTCTCTCTCTCTACCTGTCTCTCTCTTTCTCTCTCTCTCACTCTATCTCTCCCTTTCTCTTTCTATCTCTCTTTTCTTTTTCATTCTCTTTCTATTTTTTGCTTCAGACCCCACCCTCCCACTCTTCTACAATAACATCTCCAACTGATACTCCGAAAAGCCTCACTATGGGATTGGCCAATACCAGGCAACAAGGCCTGGCAACACAACTGATCAATGGAGGACGTTGTAAAAAATGGTCAACCTTTAGTGATGTCAACGAGGCTTCCACTGGTCGTGTGTCTTCGTGTGTGGCAACTGCAACCCCCCCCCCCCCCCCACCCCCGGCGTCACCTCAGTCGACTAGAGGAGATCTGATCTCTTTATTGCACATGCATTCTATACGTGGTCGTAGACGTGAATGATCTAGACTGATGTAATTGCAAGGCCTAGTTGCAATTCCAGTGACGTCATGGAGTACGACCGCGGCTGACTACTAAAACTCGCTGATCAACATCCTTCTTTTTCTCTTCTCTTTCTCTCTCTCACTTTCTCTCTTCACTCATTCTCTCTCCGTCGTGTTTCTATATGTGGGAGAGAGAGTGTATATGTATATATATATATATATATATATGTGTGTGTGTGTGTGTGTGTGTGTGTGTGTGTGTGTGTGTGTGTGTGTGTGTGTGTGTGTGTGTGTGTACATATACATACAATTACATATACATACATACATATATATATATATATATATATATATATATATATATATATATATATACATATATATATGAACAGAGTTCATAGCGACAAATGTAGAAAAAAGGTATGAATGAGACTGAATATCTAAACACGCATGAGATGTATTTGACACGTTTCGACGGAAGTATATTTGAGAAAGACCTTCGAAACACGTCAAATACATCTCTTGCGTGTATAGATATTCAATCTCATCCATACCTTTCTTCATATATATATATATATATATATATATATATATATATATATATATATATATATATGTGTGTGTGTGTGTGTGTGTATGTGTGTGTGTGTGTGTGTGGTGTATCGATAGAGATATTTATATATATCATGATAAAAGTTTATATGTTTGCCCAAGAAACACTTGTTTCATACATACATACATACATACATATATATATATATATATATATATATATATATATATATATATATATTTATATATATGTATATATATATAAACATATATATACATATATATATATATATATATATATATATATACATACATATATATGGGGAGAAAGAGAAAAAAGAGAAAAAAAAGAGACTGAGGGATGTAGATGGTGGATGCAGTGGACTGAAAAGAGGATTTAATCGGATAATGAATAGAAAGACTAGAGACTAAATTAGAAAATAGAATAGGAAGTAGAGGTGAGAACAAATCAGAATAAAAGTATAGGAGAGAGAAAGAGATTAGAAATGAGGAGAGAAAGACAAGAGAGCTAAGGGACACGAAGGAAGTAGGAAATAATTTCTAGAGAAACTGTTCACTCTTTGGCAAAGCCTTTGCAAGCCTTATCTGGCTCGTGATTTGTAAAGCGAGGGAGCAAAAAATTAAATAAATGAAATAAAAAATGCGCATGATATAGATATTGATAATCTTATTTCTCTGCCACAATGCATCATTTTCATTATTCATGGCGGGCATCTTCAGCTGTGATCCCATTCTTGAGAAAATAATAGTTCCTCATGAATAGATAAAAACTTTCTTTCTAATCGTGTACCACATATAGACTTATTTTCTATTCACGATGTTCTACTTTCATTAATCATGGCGGGCTTCTTCAGCTGTAATCCAATGTACGTGCAACCCTCATTAGACAGCTTCAGGACAACGTGGGTAAGAGATCAGTGAGAATTTCAGAGTGAAAAGCATTCCCATGCCGGGAATCGAACCCGGGCCTCCTGGGTGAAAGCCAGGTATCCTAGCCACTAGACCACATGGGATATATTGTTATGTGGCATTATCTCAGTTCAGTACAAAAGATATTAAGTTACGTCTTTACCAACACACACAAATACACAAGCATATACTAAACAAGGGATTTTTTCAACACAAGGGATCTATATTGTTTTAAATGCAGCTATTCGCTAGATGTTTTAGCTTTGTCTCCAAACTGAAATATAAATTTGCTCTAGGGCACAATATCCGAGTGAAGATTACAAATATTGATCATTCTAAAACCTTTGTAAAAACTGGTCAGCTGGTGTAACATTACGGACTTTCGAATCTAGTTAGTGTTGGCCTCGAACTATCATTCTGCTTCATCCAATATCACTTTAACCATTATATATCATTATATACTATATTCTTTCTTTCTTGTTTTCTCTCTCTCTCTCTCTCTACCCGTCTCTCTCTTTCTCTCTCTCTCACTCTATCTCTCCCTTTCTCTTTCTATCTCTCTTTTCTTTTTCATTCTCTTTCTATTTTTGTTTCAGACCCCACTCTCCCCACTCTTCTACAATAACATCTCCAACTGATACCCAGTGCTTCCCCGCCTGCGATTGGCCAGTCATCTGTGCAACAAGCGGCCCGGCAACACAAATTGATCAGACGGAGGACGCTGTAAAAAATGGTCAACCTTTAGTGATGTCACAGAGGCTTCCCCTGGTCGTGTGTCTTCGTGTGTGGCAACTGCAACCACCTCAGTCGACTAGAGGAGATCTGATCTGTTCATTGCACATGCATTCTATACGTGGTCGTAGACGTGAATGATCTAGACTGATGTAATTGCAAGGCCTAGTTGCAATTCCAGTGACGTCATGGAGTAATGACCGCGGCTGACTACTAAAACTCGCTGATCAACATCCTTCTCTCTCTCTCTCTCTCTCTCTTTCTCTTTCTTTCTCTCTTTCTCTCTCTCTTTCACTCATTCTCTCTCTCCGTCGTGTTTCTATATGTGTATATATATGTATATGTATATATATATATATATATATATATATATATATATATATGTGTGTGTGTGTGTGTGTGTGTGTGTGTGTGTACATATACATACAATTACACACACACACACATATATATATATATATATATATATATATATATATATATATATATATATATATATATATATATATATATATATATATATATATATATATGAACAGAGTTCATAGCGACAAATGTAGAAAAAAGGTATGAATGAGACTGAATATCTAAACACGCATGAGATGTATTTGACACGTTTCGACGGAAGTATATTTGAGAAAGATACCTATATACTATATTCTTACTTTCTTGTTTTCTTTCTCTCTCACTCTTTCTCTCTCTCTCACTCTCACTCCATCTCTCCCTTTCTCTTTCTATCTTTCTTCTTTTTTTCCTTCTCTTTCTATTTTTGTTTCAGACTCCACTCTCCCCACTTTTCTACAATAACATCTCCAATTATTCATACCTTTCTTCATATATATATATATATATATATATATATATATATATATATATATATATATATGTGTGTGTGTGTGTGTGTGTGTGTGTGTGTGTGTGTGTGTGTGTGTGTGTGTGGTGTATCGATAGAGATGTTTATATATATCATGATAAAAGTTTATATGTTTGCCCAAGAAACACTTGTTTCATACATACATACATACATATATATATATTTATATATATATATATATATCTATATATATGTATATATATATATAAACATATATACATATATATACATATATATATTGGGAGAAAGAGATAAAAAAGAAAAAAAAGAGACTGAGGGATGTAGATGGTGGATGAAGTGGACTGAAAAGAGGATTTAATCGGATAATGAATAGAAAGACTAGAGACTAAATTAGAAAATAGAATAGGAAGTAGAGGTGAGAAAAAATCAGAATAAAAGTATAGGAGAGAGAAAGAGATTAGAAATGAGGAAAGAGAAAGACAAGAGAGCTAAGGGACACGAAGGAAGATAAAATAATTTATGGAGAAACTGTTCACTCTTTGGCAAAGCCTTTGCAAGCCTTATCTGGCTCGTGATTTGTAAAGGATAGGGGGTGAGGGAGCAAAAATTTAAATAAATGAAATAAAAAATGCGCCTAATATAGATATTGATAATCTTATTTGTCTGCCACAATGCATCAGTTTCATTAATCATGGCGGGCATCTTCACCTGTGATCCCATTCTTTAGAAAATAATAGTTCCTCATAAATAGATAAAAACTTTCTTTCTAATCGTGTACCACATATAGACTTATTTTTTTATTCATGATGTTCTACTTTCATTAATCATAGCGGGCTTCTTCAATTGTAATCCTATGTACGTACGACCCTCATTAGACAGCTTCAGGAAAACGTGGGTAAGAGATCACTGAGAATTTCATAGAGTGAAAAGCATTCCCATGCCGGGAATCGAACCCGGGCCTCCTGGGTGAAAGCCAGGTATCCTAGCCACTAGACCACATGGGATATATTGATATGTGGCATTATCTCTCAGTTCAGTACAAAACATATTAAGTTACGTCTTTACCAACACACAAATATACACGCACAAGGGCTTGAAATGGCCATATTTTTCAACACTAGGGATCTATATTGTTTTAAATACAGCTATTCGCTAGATAGTTTAGCTTTATCTCCAAACTGAAATATAAACTTGCTATAGGGCACAATATCCGAGTGAAGATGACAAATGTCAATCATTCTAAAAACCTTTGTAAAGACCGGTCAGCTGGTGTAACATTATGAACTTTCGATTCTAGTTAGTGTTGGCCTCGAACTATCATTCTACTTCATCCAATATCATTTCAACCATTCTATATCATTATATACTATATTCTTTCTTTCTTGTTTTCTTTCTCTCTCACTCTTTCTCTCTCTCTCTCTCACTCCATCTCTCCCTTTCTCTTTCTATCTTTCTTCTTTTTTTCATTCTCTTTCTATTTTTGTTTCAGACTCCACTCTCCCCACTCTTCTACAATAACATCTCCAATTATACCTAGTGCTTCCCCGTCTGCGATTGGCCAGTCATCTGTGCAACAAGCGGCACAGCGACACAAATTGATCAGACGGAGGACGCTGTAAAAAATGGTCAACCTTTAGTGACGTCACAGAGGCTTCCCCTGGTCGTGTGTCTTCGTGTGTGGCAACTGCAACCCACCCCGGCGTCACCTCAGTCGACTAGAGATGTGATCTCTTCATTGCACATACATTCTATAAGTACTCGTAGACGTGAATGATCTAGACTGATGGAATTGTAAGGCCTAGTTGCAATTCCAGTGATATCATGGAGTAAAACCACGGCTGACTTACTAAAACTCGCTGGTCAACATCCCTCTCTTTCTTTCTCTCTCTCTCTCTATCACTTTCTCTCTCTCTTTCACTTCTCTCTCTCTCTCTCTCGATATAAGTGTTTCTATAAATATATATGTATATATATATATGTATATATATATATATATATATATATATATATATATATATATACATATATGTGTTTATATATGTATATATATGTATACACACACACACACACACACACACACACACACACATATATATATATATATATATATATATATATATATATATATACATATACATTTAAAAGAGAAAAGAAAAAAAAGACAGGTATGCGGTGGACAGAAATGAGGATTTAGTCGAGTAATGAATAGAAAGACTAGAGATCAAATTAGAAACAGATAGGAAGTAGAGTTTGGGAAAAAACTAGAATTAAACTATAAGAGAAAGAAAGAGATTAGAAATGAGAAGAGAGAAAAAAGAGAGCTAAGGGACAAGGAGGTATGAAATAGTTCCTAGAGAACCAAGCACTCTTTAATGTTTGCAAGCCTTATCTGGCTCGTGATTTGTAAAGGATAGGAGGCGGGGGAACAAAACAAAAAAATTAAAAGAATAAAAAAATAAATAAATAAATAAAAAAATGAAATTAAAGAATGTGCCTAATATAGATATGGATAATCTTATTTCTCTGTCACGATGCACCAGTTTCATTATTTATGGTGGGCTTCTTCAGCTGTGATCCCATTCTTCAGAAATGCAATAGTTCCTAATGAATAGATAAAAACTTTCTTTCTAATCGTGTACC
>BOPN01003424.1:25000-30000 GCA_017312705.2 Penaeus japonicus | reverse complement strand
AAGATTAGAAGTATTATCTCCCATGTGGTCTAGTGGCTAGGATACCTGGCTTTCACCCAGGAGGCCCGGGTTCGATTCCCGGCATGGGAATCTCTCTTTTTGGTTGTCCTCCGCCAAGAACTGCCTCCCTGAACTTGACTTGATCTCGGGTCCTCAGAGTGAGAATCCCGGCTCCTAACCATTGCTCATGTTAACAGCACTATCTCATGTCTTCAACCAGTCCTTACAATTATAATTTATTTCTAAAAAATCATCCAAAGGAGATTTTTAATATTTTACAAGGTTAAATAGTCTGCGGCTATTTACAGGCGCTTTTATAGATGCTAATGCAGCCAAATCATGAAACAAGTGAGTGTAATGTGCACACACATTCCCGGCATGGTAATCTCTCTTCTTGGTCATCCTCCGCCAAGAACTGCAAATCCGAAATGCTGGCCACTATCGATAGTCAGCATATTTTTATCATCAGTCTATTTAACATTCTGATGTTTACATATATATGATAAACATGCACGCACACACACATGTGGGTCCATTAGCAGACTTTGATTTAGGGATTTAGGGCCCTCACCACTTTCGGCATTGCATTAAACAATGCCGACTTTAAACCATAAGGAGCCTGGGGCATTTTAGGTTCAGAGGCCCTTCAGTATATAAAATATATTATATGACAAATAAGTAACGAACTGAAAGGGTTGATAAATAGCATTTCTCCAAAATCAATACTAGTTAGGTAAGGTTCGATTTTCCTCAAATTTATTAAAAAAAAAAAAAAATGTAGGAATAACTAAAAGACTTATTGATATAATTGGGGTGTTCCTCTGGCAATCACCCCCATTTCCCCATTAGATGTCAGACCCTGGTATCAAAACCAATTAACAAAAAGTTGCATTGTATGATTACCGTTGGAATAATATCTTATAATGGGGCCTTAAGTAGTCGCTCGGTTCACTTTTGCCAGTGATTCTTGTATTTTCCCCGCCTTGTTCCTGTAATAGTTAGTCCTTTCTTTTATACCCATATTTCATAACTTCATGTCGGAAGGTTACATCTCTTACGATTATAAGTTTGAACTTTTCCATTATAGCTGTACCCAACTCAATGAGCAATGTCTTTTTCAGATATGCTTAAATTTCTAGACTTTTGAGACTCACTTGTCAAGAGAATTACAAACAATTGGGAAACCACCCTACTTCCCCCCTGTCCCCCTGCCCCTCTGGAATAACTCATGCTAATTCATGTTAATTGTATCTAACTATATCTAAGATTAATGAGCTTTCTATCCTTTTTATACAAGATTAAATAGTTTCTATATTGAAAGGCCTCTGAATCTAAAGTGCCCAGGCTCCTTATGGTTTAAATCTGGCACTGTTTAATACAGTGTTTGAGAATGGTCAAGCATGGGCACTAGCCAAAAATGGTGAGGGCCCTAATTCCCTGAATCAAAGGGTACTAATGGACCCACAAAGGCTTTTTGCCCCACCATATATATATATATATATATATATATATATATATATATATATATATGTGTGTGTGTGTGTGTGTGTGTGTGTGTGTTTGTGTGTATGTGTGTGTGTGTGTGTGTTTGTGTGTGTGTGTGTGCAAGCTTACCATATATATTCAAACATCAGAAAGTTAAATAAATTGATAATAAAATTATGCTGACTATCGATAGCTATAGCGGTCAGCATTTCGGATTTGCAGTTCTTGGTGGAGTATGACTAAGAAGAGAGATTCCCATGCCGGGAATCGAACCCGGGCCTCCTGGGTGAAAGCCAGGTATCCTATGGGAGATAATAATACATATCATAATATCTAACATGTATATTCTTATCTCTTGGTTTCTGTTATACTTCACTGTGATCTTTGCAGTGTCGCTTTGCAACGCTGCCAAGGCTGAACATACAGAATGTGGAAACTTTTTTATTTTTGTCTGACTAGTTATATCGGAATTCTGTACAATAAGTGGAACTTACAGGTATCGATCAGTTAAAATTTCTACTGGAGATGGTTATTTTAATGTTAAAGTAGATAATTCATTTACTTATTTATGCCTTCTCACAAACTCTTTCTATCTCTCTTTGTATGTATATATATACATAAATATATATGTATGTATTTAAATATATAGATACATATATATATACATATATATGTGTGTGTGTGTGTCTTCTCTCTCTAATTCTGCTAGTCCTCGAAATTAAAGATCTGTGCAATTGGTGGAACTAATGGATATCGATCAGTCAAAATTTATATACACTAAACACAAGCATACACACAGACATGCACACACATGTACACATACACATACACATATGTATATGTATATGTATATGTATATGTATATGTATATGTATATGTATATATATATATATATATATATATATATATATATATATATATATATATATGGGGGGTGCGTGTGTGTGTGTGTGTGTGTGTGTGTAAATGTGTATGTATGTGCACTCAGAACAAGCGAGAAAGGAGATGGAGAAGAAAGGAGAACCGTTAAGCTGCAGATTCGATGCAAGTCTCAGTGACGTCACACAAAACTGACCGGCCTGTACAAAGGATCCAGATGGTCAACATTCGCGAGGGCTTTTGCAGGGAGTGGTCAGCACTGCATTCTTGCTCATCCTCAATGTGCACGTGCGTTAATAAATTTGCGTATGTATGTGTAACATATGTTTATGTATGTGAGTGTATGTGTTGGGATATGTATGTATGTCTATATATTAGTATATGTATATGTATTTACATACATGTATATGTGATATATATATATATATATATATATATATATATATATATATATATATATATATATATATATATATATATATATATATATATATATATATATATATATATATATATATATATATATATATATATATATATATATATATATGTGTGTGTGTGTGTGTGTGTGTGTGTACTGTATATACACATATAGTATATGCATATGCATACATATATATACATATATATGTGAGTGTATATATGTATATGAATATGTATATATATACTTTTATATATACATGTCTATTTGTGTGGATATATTTATGTATACAGAAATATCTGAATAGTTATATATGTGTGTGTGTGTGTTTCTGCTTGTGTTTAAGAAATTTGACTGATTGACATCCGATTGTAGGTTTAAACTTTTCCATTATTGCTTTGCCAAATTCAATGCGAAGCGTCTCTTTCTTATATGCTTAAATTTCGAGACTTGTGAGACTCACTTGTCAAGAGAATTACAAACAATAAGGGAACCACCCTACTGTCCCCCTTGCCCCCCTCCGGAATAACTCTCGCTAAACCATATTAATTTCGTTTAACTGTATATCTAAGATTAATGAGCTATCTATCATTTTTTATTACAAGATAAAATAATCTCAATATTGAAGGGCCTCTGAACCCAAGTGCCCCAGGTTTAAATCTAGCACTGTTTAATGCAGTTTTTGAGAATGGTCAAGTACGGGCACTAGCCAAAAGTGGTGAGGGCCCTAAATCCTTAAATTAAAGTCGTTGGTGGACCCACAAAGGCTTTTTGCCTCACCTGATATATATATATATATATATATATATATATATATATATATATATATATATATATATATATATATATATATATCAGAATGTTAAATAAACTGATGATAAAATTATGCTGACTATCGATAGCTATAGCGGCCAGCATTTCGGATTTGCAGTTTTTGGTGGAGGATGACCAAGAGGAGAGATTCCCATGCCGGGAATCGAACCCGGGCCTCCTGGGTGAAAGCCAGGTATCCTAGCCACTAGACCACATGGGAGATAATATTATATATTATAATATCTAATGTGAATATTCCAATCTCTTGGTTTGTCTTCCTTCACTGTGATATTTGCAGTGTCGCTTTCCAACACTGCCAAGGCTGAGAATACAGAATGATTTATAATATCTAACATGTTTATTCTAATTTCTTGGTTTATGTCTTACTTCACTGTGATCTTTAAGTGGCGCTTTCCAATGCTGCCAAGGTCGAGAATACAGAATGTGGAACCTTTTTGTTTCTTCTCTCTCTATTCCTCCCAGTCCTTTGTATAGGAGTTCTGTACAATAGGTGGAACTTACAGATGTCGATCAGTTAAAATTTCTGTTGGAGATGATTATTCTGATGTCAAAGCATATAATTCATTTACTTAATTATGGCTTCTCACAAGCTCTTTCTCTCTCTCACTCTTTGTATATATATACATATATATAAATATATTTACATATATATTCATATATACATATATATTTATATATATGTGTGTGTTTCTTCTCTCTCTAATTCTGCCAGTCCTCGAAACTGACGGATGTCTATCAGTCAAAATTTATATACACTAAACACAAACATACACACAGACATGCAAACATGTACACATACCCACAACATGTATATATGATATATATATATATATATATATATATATATATATATATATATATATATATGTGTGTGTGTGTGTGTGTGTGTGTGTGTGTGTGTGTGTGTGTGTGTGTGATGGAAATGTGTATGTGTGTGCATCCAGATCCCGCAAGAAGATGGAGAAGAAAGGAGAACCGTTAAGCTGCAGATCCGATGCAAGTCTCAGTGACGTCACACAAAACTGACCGCCCTCGACAAAGGATCCAGATGGTCAACATTCGCGAGGGCTTTTGCAGGGAGTGGTCAGCACTGCATTCTTGCGCATCCTCAATGTGCACGTGCGTTAATGAATGTGCGTATGTATGTGTAACATACGTCTATGTATGAGTGTGTATGTAATTACATACACACGCACACACACACACGCACATACACACACACACACACATATGTATATATATATATATATATATATATATATATATATATATATATATATATATATATATGTATGTATTGTACAGTATATATGTATGTATATATATATATATATATATATATATATATATATATATATATATATATATGAGTCTATGTATG
>BOPN01003424.1:0-2500 GCA_017312705.2 Penaeus japonicus | reverse complement strand
ATATATATATATATATATATATATATATACATATATATATGTATGTATATATATACTTTTTTTTGTCGCCATGGTGCATTAGAGGTCGAATTAAGGGTATCTAACAAATTGATAAACAAGAATCGGATCGAGGGGAGAGTTAGTCATTTACGAAAATACCATGGGAGATACTACATACTTCCCATTTCTCACAGATTGTTGTCATATATCGGTCACTAATCTCCATAGGTCACCCATCTGTCCGATCGATGAGTAAAAGAGAGATCGTTGCAATATAGGAATGCAAAATCTTAATGACGTCATACAAAACTGACCGCCCACGACAAAAGATCGAGCTGGTCAACATTTGTCAGCATAGCACTTTAGAACCTTACTAATCAACCGTTTTTATGTTTCCCTTTTTTTCTTCTTCTTTTTCTTCTTCTTTTTTCTTTTGTTATCTAGAATGTATATATATATATATATATATATATATATATATATATATATATATATATATATATATATATATATATATATATATATATATGTATATATATATATACATATATATATATATATATATATATATATATATATATATATATATATATATATATATATATGCATATGCATGTGTGTACATATATATATATATATATATATATATATATATATATATATATATATATATATATATATATGTATGTATACATATATATACATTTGTGTGTGTGTGTCCATGTGCATTACCGCTAAGATAGAGCTATAATAGCGCAGAAAAAAGACCGTTAAGAAATTAACATTTCTGTGACGTCATACAGAACTGACCGCTCTCGTAAAAGGGTCGAGTTGGTCAACATTTGCAATCGCTTTTGTCAAGAGCGGTCATTATCATATGCACTTTTTGCTCCTCATTTTCATTCGGATGAAGGGAGAGACCGTTACGAGATGCAATTCTGAAATGCAAATTTTATACTGACGTCATGCGATAATGACCGTTCTTGATAAAAGAACAGGATGGTCAATTTGCTTTGTCGTCGTCATGAAAATAATGATAATAAATATAATGATGGTAATAATGATGATAATAATGACAATCATTATAAAATGATAATGATAAAAATGATGATAACAATGATAAGGTTTTCAATTATAATGATAATAATGATGATGAGAATAATGATGATAATGATGATGAGAATAATGATGATAATGATGATGAGAATAATGAGAATAATGATAATGATAACAACGACAAGGATAATGATTATGTCAAGAAGATGAACAACAACCACAATTATGATAATGATAATATAAATGATAAAGGTAAAGAACTTGATAATGATAGTGATAATGGTGCTAATATTACAATAGTAATAATTATGATTATAATGATGATAATGAAAATTATAATGACAATAACAGTAATAGTAATAATAATGATGACGATGATGATAGCAATGATAAGGATGTTTATGATGCCGATAATAGTAGTAATGATTATACTAATAATGATGATCATAATAATGATAAACTGGGAGCCCAGCATCCTGGAGTAAACATAGACAGTGAGGTGAGGTGAGCGTTAGTCATTTACGAGAAACAGTGTTATCAGGAACAACGGAAATACCATGGGAGGTGCTACAGACTTCACCATTTCTCACAGATTGTTGTCATATATCGGTCACCTTTCCCCATAGGTCACCCATCCCTCCGATCTGACCTGACCTGCCTCTGATTATGTGTACTTGTCGTCACTTGTGTTTCTCGTGTGTGTTGTTTCTCTCGTACCCAACTATATACCTTCCTCTCCTGAACTTCTTCAGATAAGGATTTCAAAACTGCTGCACACCTTTCAAAACCCTATTTTGTATAGGATATTTTTTTCTGACGTATATGAGTGCTTATATTGTATATTGGCGTCAGGCATCAACAAATTGACCTTTCAGGTTAGATTTATAAATTGAGAATGAAAATATGTGGTATTATAACAACTAGTCCATCGCCAGAAGCTTCAGATTTCTGTATCAATGGTTCTCCGATTTTTCTCATTTCTGTGCATATTAAATACCTTTTTTATTATATTTGTTGCCTCGATGGCGCAGTAGGCAGCGCGTGAGTCTCATAATCTCAAGGTCGTGAGTTCGATCCTCACTCGGGGCATTGCATTTTAGGAAAGCACCAGGTGGTCGCTGGGTCGTTCAGGTATCACAGAAGAATGTTATGCTTTGGACGAACTGCAATCCACTCTTTATAGGCTGTTTTGATTTTACTCTACTTGGGAGTCGTGTTTTCTGCATTGTTTACTCTATTTACACTTATATCCTACCGCATATTACCACATACATTGATTCATAATGCCAAAATAATATCTGCATAGAATCATGTATTACTCATACCACGATCTCCGATGCAGGCTTGCTCTAAAATTATTCTAAGGTATAGCTGTGTTTAGTACCGGTACTCACTTAAACACACACACACACACACACACACACACACACACACACACACACAC
>BOPN01003423.1:132483-134983 GCA_017312705.2 Penaeus japonicus | reverse complement strand
TTGTTGGATATAGGCCTTCCCTAAGTCTTTCCACAGATTTCTATCTTGAGCAGTTGTTGAAGTTTCTCCAAGTCATCTCACCACCGGGTTTTTTGTCTTCCTCGATTTCTTGTATACCCCCGGGGTGTCCAGAATGTTGTACGTGATGTCCATCGGTTGTCTGTCATTCTGGCAACATGACCTGCTCAGTTTCATTTAAGCTTTCTGATGGTCTCTAGGATATCTTTCACTTTTGTCTTCTGTCTTACCCATTCTGCTGTTTTTCTATCCCTCCATGTTATTCCCAGCATTATTCTTTCATGTGCCCTCTGCATTGTTCTTAATTTCAAGGAAAGCTTTTTTGTTAAATTCCAAGTTTCGGCTCCATAGGTGACAGTTGGGAGGATACACTGATCATAGACATTTCGTTTTAGGATGATGGGAATCTTTTTATTTTTAAAAACTGAATTTGCTCTTCCAAATGCTTGCCAACCAAAGGTAATTCTTCTTTTTATTTCCTTTTCTTTGGAGGAGTCATGGAGACAGATTCGTTGCCCAAGATAGATGTAGTGATCCACGTCCTCGATTTGTTGGTTTTCAATTTTGAGGATTTCATCTTGTTCGATGTATTTATTGCACATGACTTTGGTCTTATTAAAGTTCACGTGAAGGCCAACTGATTTACTTGCATGAATTAACTCGACAAGCATCTCTTAGAGTTGTTCTTTTGTGGGGGCACAGACAAAGATATCATCAGCGAATCTGAGGTGGCTCAGGTGTTCTCCGTCTATTTTTATTCCTTTCAGACCAGAGTTGCTGAAAGCCTTCTGCTTACGCAGTAAATAATTTAGGTGAGCTTGTGTCGCATTGTCTCACCCCTCTCTTGAGTCGGAATGGCTCAGAGTCTGTATGCAGGCGTAAAATTGATGTTGCATGTTCATAGATGTGACGCAGGAAACTGATATAAACTTGGTCAACTCCCTGTTCTTCTAGAGCAGCCATGACTTCTTCAGTTTCAACCGAGTCAAACGCTTTGGTGTAGTCTACAAGGGCTACTACGAGTGGGATCTTATACTCGTTTGTTTTCTCAATGATCTGATTTACGGTTTGTAAATGATCCATTGTGGAGTAGCCTTTTCTGAAGCCTGCTTGTTCCCGTGGCTGGTTTTCATCCAGTTTATTTGCAATTCTATTTGTGATGACTTTCGTAAAGATCTTATAAATGACACACAGGAGACTGATTGGTCGGTGGTTGTTCATATCCCTGGGGTCACCTTTTTTGTATAGTAGAATGAGAATGGCTTTATTCCACTCTTCTAGTGTTCTGCTTTCCTTCAAACACTTATTGAAAAGTCGAGCAAGTCTGACGTGGATGGGCTCGTCAGCATCTGAAATAAGGTCCAAAGTAATGTTGTCTGGTCCTGGTGCTTTACCCTTCTTCATCTGTTTGATGGCAAGCCTCACCTCAAATGCTGTTATCTCCGGAAAGCCATGTGACAGGTGTTGATTTTCTCCTTCTCTGGGATGGAAACGGGGTCTTTCTGAGGAATAAAGCTTTTCATAGTATCCTCTTGCTCGCTTAATTATCCCATCACGGTTGGTTGTAGCTTTCCTTGGCCTAGTTTTCTTTTAACTGTTTTAAATCCCTTTCCCTGCTTGATGACATCTTCGATAATTTTCGTTGTATAATTGCGAAGGTCTTCTCGCTGCCTTTTCTGAATGGTTTTATTAAGCTCTGCTGCTTCAATTTTTTTCTCTAGCTGTAGATGGAGGTTTGAGATTTCTTCGTCTTTTCATTAAGTTCTTTGTTTCTTCAGAGAATTTACTGTTTTGTGTGGGATTTCTGCTATGGAATTTCTTGGCTACTTCCTTTAGTGGGACGATGATGTTGTTATTCATGCTCTCTAGAGAATTTTCATCATTGTTTTGATCTTCTGAACTTTCAAGAATGTCGTAGCGATTCTTCAACTCTATCTGAAATGTGGGGATGATTGCTTCTGGTATTTTGAATTGTTCTGGCCTTGAGAAAAATAGTTTTCTGCTCCTTGTTTCATGTTGATTTGATTTTGCATCTTACCATTCTGTGATCACTACCTACGTTGACTTGGTTTAGTACATCAACATTTTTAACGATATTATGTTTGTCAATAAGTATGAAGTCGATTTCGTTTCTTGTCTCATGGTTTGGGCTTCGCCATGTCCATCTTTTGTTCTTACTTTTTTGAAAGAATGTGTTCATAATCTTGAAATTATGAGCTATGGCAAAGTTAATCAGGTCTTCCCCTCTCTCATTCCTCTCTCCATATCTAAACTTGCCTACACATTCTTCATTTCCTTGTCCAATCTTAGCGTTGAAATCACCCATAATGATGTTGTAATGGGCTTTGTTAGTATTCAGGGTGTTACATAGGTCATCATAAAAGTTATCCAATTCCTCCTGTGGAGACTGTGATGTGGGGGCATACACCTGTATAATCAATAATCTATAGCGTTTAGAAATTCGGAGGGTAACACTAGCCAC
>BOPN01003423.1:94983-104983 GCA_017312705.2 Penaeus japonicus | reverse complement strand
AGCCCGCGGATGCGCAATCGAGGGCTTGAAGTTAACAAACCGTTAAGTAATATATAGGTTTTTGAATCATGAAATGAAGCACAAAATAAAGAGAGGGTCTCATCCTTGCCGCCGTCTCCTAGAACAACGACAACAACAACAAAAAAGCCTCTGGTTCCAACATTCTATGATCGATATAAAACATAAATGTGGAAAACAACACACTCTCTTGTATTCCAGGGCATGCCACATCACATTAAAGCAATACAATAACTTATGATAACAACATTAAGTACTTAGTGACATGCAAACGATAGAAATAAATGTATAATACTATAGGCACATTTAAAAAATATATGAATCTATCACAGCAGAACTTTGTCGGTATTTTCGAATGTCTCTCGCCTCGCATATCTCTAGACCACGCTATGCTCGCTTAATTAAGAAATACTATCACACTAGACCCAGGGAAAAGTATTGGCCAGAGTATGTGCAAAATATTGAGGAAAGTAAAAAGTCTCAAAGAACTATGGCATCACGTAATCAAAGTGAGAGGCAAGACAAAAAAAAACAAAAAAAAACACACCATCGGCCATCCACACCCAGAGGAGGAAGAGTCAAGCAAACACACTTGAGAGAAATAAGCAAAATCATCTCCCTCAAAGCACTCGTGCCACTTTGCATGGGAAGCCGAAAGATAAGGACAGGTTGTATCATCCGTAAACATGGACTGCGGTATCTTCTTGTCAGATAATAACTACACACTGACTCCTAAATGGAGTCAAGAGAGCGGGAAACACTTCACCAGGGGAAGATGGCGTTACTTATGATAGTCTAAACTCATTAGCAAACATGAGAGAGAGAGAGAGAGAGAGATGGGGGGGCGGGAGAGAGAAAAAGAGACAGAGGGCGAGAGAGAGAGAGAGAGATGGGGGGGGGGAGAGAGAGAAAGAGAGAGAGAGAGAGAGAGAGAGAGAGAGAGAGAGAGAGAGAGAGAGAGAGAGAGAGATGGGGGGGCGGGAGAGAGAAAAAGAGACAGAGGGCGAGAGAGAGAGAGAGAAAGATGGGGGGGGGGGGAGAGAGAGAAAAAGAGACAGAGGGCGAGAGAGAGAGAGAGAGAGAGAGAGAGAGATGGGGGGGGGGGGCGGGAGAGAGAAAAAGAGACAGAGGGCGAGAGAGAGAGAGAGAGATAGCTCTCTGATATGATTATGTAATATGATCAACGCGGCGGCTAGATTACTCAAGGCCTGGATAAAAGCTATTATAATACCTGTTCCAAAATCAGTTGGAGGTTACAGACTTGTATCTCTGACATCCTGCATTATATATAAAACGATGGAGCTAATATTATCCGATAGACTGGAATAGACTGAAAAAGAATAAGGGTGTGTAGGTCACCAAGGTCACACACCTTAGTACACTATATCTTACAGTGTCGCATTGTTTCAGATTTGCAGAAACGCAGAAATAGCTGGATTCCCCGAACAGGGAATTAGAAATGGGTAATTAGAAATGGCCGGTTAATTAATGGAAATGTTGAAGTATAAACATTTTGCATCAATTACGTAATTATAGTTGACATGACAGCCTGAGCAGGGTTGTATTGGGATGTGGGTGAACATCATTTATGCTTCAGTTCCATGTTGAATAGAGCGCTGATACATCTCATTCTAAAGAAGAAGAAGAAGAAAAAGGAAAAACTCCCACGAAAACAAATTCAGATGTTTGTTAACCACGTGATGTTATCGCGATAAAGATACAGGATACACTTTAAGTGGTATCCGGGACTTAAGATTAAGGAAACCACAGAGATATAGAGTTGAATGAAATTCTCATATTTATGTGAGCAGAGGCCTCGTGATAGGTAGAAGTTAGAATTACTGAAATAAAAGGATTATCTGAATACCGAAATTAGTAATGACTACATGTATAGTGACAGCGATTGAGCATCTTCTAACAAGCATTTTGAATACAAAGAAGACATAATTACATATAAAGGTATGAAAATAAAAGCATAAAAAATGTTTCCGAGCAGTAAGGGTGGGATTAGCGTACTCTTCGACAGAGAGACATAAAAGGTTAGAGAGAGAGAGAAATAAAGAGATAGAGAGAGAGAGAGAGAGAGAGAAAGAGAGAGAGAGAGATTTTAATTGAGTGTCAATACGATGAAGATTATCAGCCTTACGATAAACTATGTGTATCAGCCAGCATTCATGATGATCTTACGTAATGACACTCATATTCTACAGTAGAATATCATATAATCTAACCTATATATATCATATAATATATCATCTATATATATATAACCTATATATATCCTATAATATAACCTATATATATCATATAATATAACCTGTAAGTATAAGGATTCATGATACAGTTACAGTCAAGTATTGAAAACGCATTACATACAGTATGATTATTGAGCGCTCACACTCCAGTCTTCTATCTTATCCAACTTTACTCGATGGACTTCGTCTGTATTTTAGGGAACGATAGGCCTATATGCATGGCTTTTTTTCATTGTAAATCTACCCAACCGAAGCAACTAGTCTGTTAATCAGGAATACTGGGCCATGATATATATACGTGTTCTTCTAAGACGCGAGATGTTCTTGTAAGTTCTTCTAAGATATACGTGTTCTTCTAAGACGCGAGATGCCTCACGGTCGCTGTTCTACGTCGTAGCTTTGAAATAAAGTCTAAAAAGTTAAATTCTGTTGGACTCGAGTCGATGAGCTCACGTAACAAGCTAGTTCCAGCGGCTGGAAGACAGTGCACCTTGGAAGAAAGTGTATTTAACATTTTCCTTGCACTGGTCCTGTACTAACTACCGCCTTAAGCCGGCCTATCGGTTAGCAGGTATCACATTCAAGGTCTTCCCCATGGGTATGGCTTGCTACCATGATATTTACGTCGGGTTATGAGGGTTAAGTGTGGGGCATTAAGGAACAGCCTGAAGAAAACTAAAACTAATATGCAATACAAAATTGAATTTTGGGGGCACAGAAGACATTAAGAAGTACGTAGCTATTCTATTGCGATAATAATCACTCATTTTCTAATAATTTAGAATGGACGTTATAGCATATCTGTTGCTGCCAGAACTGGTGGACGATCTGAACAAGTGTGGCAGTCACGTTGTCTCTTTTTTTTTTTTTTTTTTGTCTCTGTTATGCTTCATGCATATATGTATAAATATAATGCATGATTCTTGCTTTAGGGGTAACTTAGTCAACAGTGCACTTGCTTTGATACCGATCGTCGTAAATATAGTTATAACATTTTTTAAATTCTTTTATTATTTTATCATTTTCACTCAATAAGTAGTTGTAGCAGAACTACAACTATGCCGGAAGTGGTAGTAGATACCGGCCGTTTGTTTAGAGCATGTTTGTCTATGACAAAGAGCTTCGTTTGTGATTATTATTATGATTTTACTGTTTCGACACACGTCTATACCTTCAGCTACCGCCTCGCCCTCTAGAATACTGAATTGCTCTTTCGGTAGTTTGTTTAACGGTTGCGAGTCGGGAATTAAGCCCTGTCCCTATAACTATTATAATTACTATCTGCATTGCTCTTAAAAGAACACTTGCAAATGTTGCTTCCAGTGCTCTTATTAGGAAATGTGTTCATTCCTGTTGTTTTTCATTAGCGGATCTCTTGCCTTGTTTCTGTTGCGTCCACCGTGAGAGCTAAAAAGGGTATATTAATATAGAGTCATTTATTAAACATTTCTGTGGTAATTTGTCTGTCACCAACTAACTATAGCTCATCCATGCGATGCATTTCCCCGAAGTGACTGGCTGCTCTCCCGCCCTCAGAGCTCCCGGCGGAGGCGTGGGTGGCGCAGCGGGCAGCTCCTCTCCCGCCCTCAGAGCTCCCGGCGGAGGCGTGGGTGGCGCAGCGGGCAGCTCCTCTCCCGCCCTCAGAGCTCCCGGCGGAGGCGTGGCTGGCGCAGCGGGCGGCTCACTGGGCCAACATGTACCTGCCGGGGCGGGCGCCCGCGAACTCCACCTGCCAGAAGGCCCTGCGGGCGATGGCGGAGTCCCTCGCTGGCGACGGCACTCTCTGGGCGGCCAAGTGTGAGTCCTCGTGAGACTTGCTTCTCGTGGCACTTTCCTCACCGATGTTTCCTTCGGCCTTTCCTCTTGGTCGCCTCTCTGTCTGTCTGTCTGTCTGTCTGTCTGTCTCCGCTTCCCCGTCTGTCTGTCTGTCGTTCATGTCTACTGGACCACCATTTCTGCCATCCTTTTCACCTTCGATCACGAGAGCGCATGTCGCAACCGAGCCAAAGGTCCTCCCCGCTTGGCCTTCCTCGGAGAGCAGACGGTGAGACAACCCCCTCAAAAAAAAAAAAAAAAAAAAAAAAAAACACCTCCCCCCCTGGTCCGAGAGATAGTGAGTCAATCCCTCCCCCTCAAAAAAAAGGCACCTCCCCCCCCCCCGGCCCGAGAGAGCGCCCTCAGACCGCCCTTCCTCCTCCCGCAGTCGTGGACTCGTGGGCGAAGGTCCCCGACGGGCTGTACGTCGGCAACTGGGCGCTGGAGGGCGTGTTCGACGAGTGCATCTCCGCCTCGTCCCCGGACCGCAGCATCCGGGGCAAGTTCTGCAGAGTCTCCGTCTTGTACGTCCGAGGGTGACCTTGTAGGGGGGAAGGGGGAGGGGGGGGGGCGTGGGAATATGCGGAACATGAGAGAAAAAAGTCCTTCCTGGCGCGCCGCCCCTCCTCCGCTGTTCACTCCCGTCCCTTTCCAGCGACAACGCCACCGCAGGAGGCCAGCTGCGCGGCGACGGAGGCTGCGGCGGCGGCGGCGGCCCCTCGACCCCTGCCCGGAGGTGCGGCTCCCCACCCGGCTCGAGCCCGCGCCCTCCAAGACCTACAGCACCTGCATGCCCGACGCCTGCACCGAGCTCGACCTGCAGGTAGGATGTCTCTCCGTCTGAGTCGGTGTGAGGGTCGCTCACAGAAGGTTTTCGAAGCCAGAGTCTGGTGCTCTTGATTTCTTTATTGGTGGGTAGCGGCCAAGGTGCTATGTTAATATTTACTCGGTAGCGATGGCTCGGCGGACGTCTTCTGTTCGGCTGCGTGTCTCACGGGCGAGGCGGGGAGTCAGAGGCAGGGGGGCTGACCACTCCCCGCCGTGAGGGAGCGTGTCCCTGACAGAGTCTGTGTCCGAGGGGTGAGTGTGTGCGTGTGAGAGTGAGGCTCCGAGTGACCTGACATGGTCTTATATCTGGCTGGAGTGGTGTGAGTCCTTTGGCCACCAAACCTCCCTTTCAGAGCTGTGGAACCGCATCAGACGGGCCACAAATCGCTCAGCCCCCAGACAGACCCGCCATGACCCGCGGTCGGAGGCGGAGAGACTGGCACTCGAGTTCTCTGCTAAAGCAAGTAGCATCGTGTACCAGCAGAGTTGAGGGCATGCTAAGAGGACAGGCCTGCCCTCATCAGAGAAAAATTGAGTTTGCAATCTTGCATCTCATCAACAAGTCCTGGGAGACTTCCCCGCTGTCACAGTGCTGGAAGAGGGCTGACATAGTTCCCATCCCTAAACCAAAGGAGCCGGGACGGTACCGCCCCATCTCTCTCCTCGGCTGTCTGGGAAAGACGGCAGAGAGAAAGGTACTGAACCGGCTCCAGTGGAAGCTAAGACCCCTCGGCCAGCTGGTACTCAGACGCCACAGGCTATGAGTCGCTGATACTCTCTCCCAGAATATCAAGGTGTGCTGAAGTCAGCCTTCACAGACTGAGAATAGGCTATCCTTGTGCGTGGCAAATCGTACCCACCATTGGGCATGATGAGCGACGTTGTAAACATTGTGGCGCGCCGGACGCCAAATTAGAGCACTACCTGATGGAGTGCGAGCACACTCGCTTCCTCAGGCAGGGCCCAGAGACGACAGCCGCCGGGCTGGTAAGGCGGCTATGCCTATTGCTTGCCCCCTGGCAACAGGAGCGCCTTCAGGCAATCCAACCGCCACGGCAAGCATTCAGTTATGATGATCAGATGAGTCAGCACTTATAGCTGACAGAGGCCGGGCCACCCCATCCACACAGCCCGGGCGAAGCGACGTCTTCACAAGTCTCTCTGAACTGAACTAAATCCTGGATGGATAGTTTCCTCGTCTTTATAGCATCGTGACCACGTGGTCTCACAGTCAGCTTTCTCTTCCCTTCAGGCGGTTTTCTTTCATATTTGTTGGTCGGTTTTCCTCCGAAGTTTTCGTTGTTTAATGCATCCATTTTATTGACTTATTACTGTGAATGCAAATATGAAACTAATGAATTCTTGACCTGTTACTAAAAATAACTGAGAGAGAGAGAGAGAGAGAGAGAGAGAGAGAGAGAGAGAGAGAGAGAGAGAGAGAGAGAGAGAGAGAGAGAGAGAGAGAGAGAGAGAGAGAGAGAGAGAGAGAGAGAGAGAGAGAGAGAGAGAGAGAGAGAGAGAGAGAGAGAGAGAGAGAGAGAGAGAGAGAGAGAGAGAGAGAGAGAGAGAGAGAGAGAGAGAGAGATGGAGAGAGAGAGAGATGGAGAGAGAGAGAGAGAGAGAGAGAGAGAGAGAGAGAGAGAGAGAGAGAGAGAGAGAGAGAGAGAGAGAGAGAGAGAGAGAGAGAGAGAGAGAGAGAGAGAGAGAGAGAGAGAGAGAGAGAGAGAGAGAGAGAGAGAGAGAGAGAGAGAGAGAGAGAGAGAGAGAGAGAGAGAGAGAGAGAGAGAGAGAGAGAGAGAGAAAGAAAGAGAGAGAGAGAGAGAGAGAGAGATGGAGAGGTGGAGAGATGGAGAGAGAGAGAGAGAGAGAGAGAGTGTGAGGGTTGTCTTAGTCTATCGTAACTGACAACCCAGCACAAAATAGGGAGTGATGTCAGACACAGGGTTTGAACGTTACAGGTTTATTCCATAACGCAGATAGTCTGCCGTTATGGTGCACGAAAGATATATTCACTACAGCACATGATCAAAGTAATAAACAATATCACAACACGTATGAACAGTAGGGGAAATCAGGCGTCAAGCGGTAGCGCAGTCGATCCCGGTCTGTCGGTGTGTTTCAAACATCCTGCTTATATGGGAAGGCTTCGCATCCGACGTCCCCAGCGTTAGGAACATGGCAAGGTAGTTTGGAATGTAGGAGGCGTGACTATCGAGGAATTAAGCTCGTTTTGAAGGTCTAAGATACTTGGGATGGTGACAATGTGTGAGGCACCCATCACTCAAAGTTGACCTGACCTGACCGTGCGATTGCCTCGCGAAAGGGTGCGAAAATGCATATTTGTATATGGATCTATTGCTGTAATTAATATCTAATATAAGCATAATATATACTGTAATTCTATATAAGCATTCTATATCATTCTCACAGAGAGAGAGAGAGAGAGAGAGAGAGAGAGAGAGAGAGAGAGAGAGAGAGAGAGAGAGAGAGAGAGAGAGAGAGAGAGAGAGAGAGAGAGAGAGAGAGAGAGAGAGAGAGAGAGAGAGAGAGAGAGAGAGAGAGAGAGAGAGAGAGAGAGAGAGAGAGAGAGAGAGAGAGAGAGAGAGAGAGAGAGAGAGAGAGAGAGAGAGAGAGAGAGAGAGAGAGAGAGAGATAGAGAGATGGAGAGAGAGAGAGAGAGAGAGAGAGAGAGAGAGAGAGAGAGAGAGAGAGAGAGAGAGAGAGAGAGAGAGAGAGAGAGAGAGAGAGAGAGAGAGAGAGAGAGAGAGAGAGAGAGAGAGAGAGAGAGAGAGAGAGAGAGAGAGAGAGAGAGAGAGAGAAAGGGAGAGAGAGAGAGAGAGAGAGAGAGAGAGAGAGAGAGAGAGAGAGAGAGAGAGAGAGAGAGAGAGAGAGAGAGAGAGAGAGAGAGAGAGAGAGAGAGAGAGAGAGAGAGAGAGAGAGAGAGAGAGAGAGAGAGAGAGAGAGAGAGAGAGAGAGAGAGAGAGAGAGAGAGAGAGAGAGAGAGAGAGAGAGAGAGAGAGAGAGAGAGAGAGAGAGAGATAGAGAGATAGAGAGAGAGAGAGAGAGAGAGAGAGAGAGAGAGAGAGAGAGAGAGAGAGAGAGAGAGAGAGAGAGAGAGAGAGAGAGAGAGAGAGAGAGAGAGAGAGAGAGAGAGAGAGAGAGAGAGAGATAGAGATAGATAGAGAGATAGAGAGAGAGAGAGAGAGAGAGAGAGAGAGAGAGAGAGAGAGAGAGAGAGAGAGAGAGAGAGAGAGAGAGAGAGAGAGAGAGAGAGAGAGAAATAAGTATATCTGTTTGTGTTTTATATGTGTACATTATAGCTAAACGCAGTACAGTATATACATGCATATATTCAGTACATATTCCTGCTCTTCCCCCCCCCCCCTTCCCTTCTGCAGGAGAGCGTGTCGGCAGCGCTGGCGGGCTCGTCCCTGGGGGTGCGCCGCGTCCAGTGCCAAACGCTGGACGACCCCCTGGAATACACCCCGGGGGACCTCGCCTTCATGTGAGTACCAGAGGCTAGGGGGAAAGAATCTTGGGGGCAAAAGTCTACGGAGACGAAATGAAAGTTTGAACTATGTCAAATTCATGGTAGCAACAATGTCATGACTCTACATCAATGTATCAAAGCTTGTCCATGCCTGTGCAGTTAGCCAGAGTGGTAAATAAAGATCTAAACTAAACTAAATTCATGGTTGCAAGTGTCATGCAAATTCATACAGCAATTGAATATGTTCTTGAGTAGGTCCCCGTATGGACGTTCTATTCCACTTTGGAAAATGTCGACAGTGAAAAAAAAATAAAATAAAAGTTTCACCAGCTATGCTTAAGCAACACGCCCTTGCAATCATTATTGTGCATATTGAAACTCTGAATAATAACTATGAGTGTACTGAACTGATGGATCCTTACAGTCTGTTATTATTTCGTATCATCAAATGTACTAGAAGATGTACTTATGCTAAATCCGAAATTCGATACATGATATCCTATGACAACCGTTTATCATCTGTCTTTTCTCAGTTGATATACAAGAGAATATAATCATGTTATTACCTTAATTTGTAATACAAAGTTAGCAACAATGGCATGACCCTACATCAGTGTATCAGAGCTTGGTCATGCCTTCGCAATTAGCCAGGAACTAAATTAATTAAAAACTTTTATTGATATCTTGTATCTCTCTTGTAAGTAGAATATTTGCACAAGGATGATAAAACTTTTTTTTTTATAGAAAAGTTATTAAAAATCGAATCACCATAATAAACACAAGCACAAACACACACACATAGTCATGAGGTCTGATTGGCAAGCACCACATGATAAAGTCATCGTTTTTTACATTGGATTTACTAAAGGCATTCTTCCTACAAATACTACAAATAATCCAATCAATTTATTGCCGTTATATCAATCACAAATATCACATGTAGCAACATTTAGAACTACAAAGATGTTACATAAAAACCGACAAGTTAATGGACAATATGAAATTTGTCACTTATAAATAAAAATATCAACATTAATGAATGAAGTACATGATATTGCATATTGGTGATACGACGATGGCGCCGGAATCAATCTGCCATCAAATTCTTGCAAAAGGATTGCTTCAGCACCTCCCAATGCAGAATTGGTTCAGAACACAGGATCTCCTTGAGTGCGATGAAGGATCTCTCTTGTGCTGTACCTTGCTTCAACTTGTTACTGCAATCTTGCTTCAGGAGGTTGAAGCTCCGGTAGTACCCAACGAGTCCGAGGAAAGAATGAACTTGGCGTTGATTGGTGGGCTGTGACGCCATGCAAATCTTCTGTTTTTTCTCCTGATGGCCTTCGCATTTACCATCTCCAAGGAAGTGTGTTCGTGTGAACGCAACTTCACACTTGCTTTGTTTAATTTAAGAGTCCTTCGGTAATGAGATTATGAAGATTATATCCAGAAGGTTATGACGCTCTGCTGAAAGTTGGAGTGTGGATAAGAACATCATGGATATTTCTACTTCCGTAATATCCCCAAGTACCTGATGTATGAACTGATTGAAGACTGAGGGAAAATTGGTTAATCCAAAGGGGAGTACTATATA
>BOPN01003423.1:79983-82483 GCA_017312705.2 Penaeus japonicus | reverse complement strand
AGAATCAGGCATGTATCCTAGAATCAGGTATGTATCCTAGAATCAGGTATGTATGATAGAATCAGGTATGTATCCTAGAATCAGGTATGTATACTAGAATCAGGTATGTATACTAGAATCAGGTATGTATACTAGAATCAGGTATGTATCCTAGAATCAGGTATGTATACTAGAATCAGGTATGTATCCTAGAATCAGGTATGTATCCTAGAATCAGGTATGTATACTAGAATCAGGTATGTATACTAGAATCAGGTATGTATCCTAGAATCAGGTATGTATACTAGAATCAGGCATGTATACTAGAATCAGGTATGTATCCTAGAATCAGGTATGTATACTAGAATCAGGTATGTATCTTAGAATCAGGTATGTATACTAGAATCAGGCATGTATACTAGAATCAGGTATGTATATTAGAATCAGGTATGTATGCTAGAATCAGGTATGTGTACTAGAATCGGGTATGTATGATAGAATCAGGTATGTATACTAGAATCAGGTATGTATCCTAGAATCAGGTATGTATACTAGAATCAGGTATGTATCCTAGAATCAGGTATGTATCCTAGAATCAGGTATGTATGATAGAATCAGGTATGTATACTAGAATCGGGTATGTATGATAGAATCAGGTATGTATCCTAGAATCAGGTATGTATGATAGAATCAGGTATGTATCCTAGAATCAGGTATGTATACTAGAATCAGGCATGTATACTAGAATCAGGTATGTATATTAGAATCAGGTATGTATACTAGAATCAGGTATGTATACTAGAATCAGGTATGTATATTAGAATCGGGTATGTATCCTAGAATCGGGTATGTATCCTAGAATCGGGTATGTATCCTAGAATCAGGCATGTATACTAGAATCAGGTATGTATATTAGAATCAGGTATGTATACTAGAATCAGGTATGTATACTAGAATCAGGTATGTATATTAGAATCAGGTATGTATCCTAGAATCAGGTATGTATATTAGAATCAGGTATGTATACTAGAATCAGGTATGTATATTAGAATCAGGTATGTATACTAGAATCAGGTATGTATACTAGAATCAGGTATGTATACTAGAATCAGGTATGTATCCTAGAATCAGGTATGTATCCTAGAATCAGGTATGTATACTAGAATCAGGTATGTATACTAGAATCAGGTATGTATATTAGAATCAGGTATGTATACTAGAATCAGGTATGTATACTAGAATCAGGTATGTATATTAGAATCGGGTATGTATCCTAGAATCAGGTATGTACACTAGAATCAGGTATGTATACTAGAATCAGGTATGTATATTAGAATCAGGTATGTATACTAGAATCAGGTATGTATACTAGAATCAGGTATGTATATTAGAATCGGGTATGTATACTAGAATCAGGCATGTATCCTAGAATCAGGTATGTATACTAGAATCAGGTATGTATATTAGAATCGGGTATGTATACTAGAATCAGGTATGTATCCTAGAATCAGGTATGTATATTAGAATCGGGTATGTATCCTAGAATCAGGTATGTACACTAGAATCAGGTATGTATATTAGAATCGGGTATGTATACTAGAATCAGGTATGTATATTAGAATCGGGTATGTACACTAGAATCAGGTATGTTTCCTAGAATCAGGTATGTATATTAGAATCGGGTATGTATACTAGAATCAGGTATGTATATTAGAATCAGGTATGTATCCTAGAATCGGGTATGTATACTAGAATCAGGTATGTATATTAGAATCAGGCATGTATCCTAGAATAAGGAACCTAAACGGAGCCAGACTGTTCCCGAGCACCGCGTTCGCTCAGCCAGCCTGACCCTTTCTCTCGAAGCCCTCAGTCGAAGCGCCCTTCCCTTCCTCTCGCTCCAGGCCCGGTGGACGGCTTCCTGTCCCATCCCTCGTGGCAGCCGATCAGCCGGGTCACGTACTCCACGTACCTGGTGGCGATGCAGATCCAGTTCCTCATAGCCTACTCGTCAAAGGCACCGGTTTACTTCACGCTCTTGAATGTGGTACGTTGGGGGTTTGCGTTCTTTGGGGGTTTTGGGATGTTGGGTTTTGGGGTTTTGTTTTTTGGGGTTTTGGGTGTTGGTTTTTTTTTTGGGGGGGGGGGTTGGGGTTTTGGGGTTTTTGGGGTTTGGGGTGTTTTTTTTTTTTTTTGGTTTTGGGGTTTTGTTTTTTGGGGTTTTGGGGTTTTGTTTTTTGTTTTTTGGGGGTTTTGGGGTTTTGGGGTTTTGTTTTTTGTCTTTTTGGGGTTTTTTGTTTTTTGTTTTTTGTTTTTTTTGGGTTTTTTGGGGTTTTGTTTTTTGTTTTTTTGGGGGGTTTTGGGGTTTTGGGTTTTTGGGTTTTTGTTTTTTTTGGGTTTTTGGGTTTTGGTTGTTTTGGGGTTTTGGGGTTTGGATTACTTTTTTTTTTATCTGAAGTGGCTTTCTGTGGTTACGAATGGCTTGGTTTTATGGTGTTTTTGGATTTAAGGGTATAAAGTG
>BOPN01003423.1:44983-52483 GCA_017312705.2 Penaeus japonicus | reverse complement strand
TGTCTGTGATCAGCCTGATTGGGGACTCTAGTTTTAGAGCTTTGTCTGTGATCAGCCTGGATGGGGACTCTAGTTTTAGAGCTTTGTCTGTGATCAGCCTGGATGGGGACTCTAGTTTTAGAGCTTTGTCTGTGATCAGTCTGGATGGGGACTCTAGTTTTAGAGCTTTGTCTGTGATCACGTCTGATGGGGACTCTAGTTTTAGAGCTTTGTCTGTGATCAGTCTGGATGGGGACTCTAGTTTTAGAGCTTTGTCTGTGATCAGCCTGGGTGGGGACTAGTTTTAGAGCTTTATCTGGTCAGCCTGGATGGGGACTCTAGTTTTAGAGCTTTGTCTGTGATCAGCCTGATTGGGGACTCTAGTTTTAGAGCTTTGTCTGTGATCAGCCTCTGATGGGGACTTCAGTTTTAGAGCTGTTCAGGATCAGCCTGGATGGGGACTCTAGTTTTAGAGCTTTGTCTGTGATCAGCCTGGATGGGGACTCTAGTTTTAGAGCTTTGTCTGTGATCAGTCTGGATGGGGACTCTAGTTTTAGAGCTTTGTCTGTGATCAGTCTGGATGGGGACTCTAGTTTTAGAGCTTTGTCTGTGATCAGCCTGGGTGGGGACTCTAGTTTTAGAGCTTTGTCTGTGATCAGCCTGGATGGGGACTAGTTTTAGAGCTTTGTCTGTGATCAGCCTGGGTGGGGTCTTTAGTTTTAGAGCTTTGTCTGTGGTCAGCCTGGGTGGGGTCTTTAGTTTTAGAGCTTTGTCTGTGATCAGCCTGGATGGGGACTCTAGTTTTAGAGCTTTGTCTGTGATCAAATGATGAGACTCAGTTTTAGAGCTGGTTCCACTCCAGCCTGATGGGACTCTAGTTTTAGAGCTTTGTCTGTGACTGGCCTGGATGTAACCCAGTTTTAGAGCTTTGTCTGTGATCAGCCTGATTGGGGACTCTAGTTTTAGAGCTTTGTCTGTGATCAGCCTGGATGGGGACTCTAGTTTTAGAGCTTTGTCTGTGGATCAGTCTGGGTGGGGACCCTAGTTTTAGAGCTCTTTGTCTGTGGATCGGGCCTGGATGGGGACTCTAGTTTTAGAGCTTTGTCTGTGATCAGCCTGGATGGGGACCCTAGTTTTAGAGCTTTGTCTGTGATCAGCCTGGATGGGGACCCTAGTTTTGTGTTTGTCTGTGATCACCAGCTTCTGGATGGGGACTCTAGTTTTAGAGCTTTGTCTGTGATCAGCCTGGATGGGGACTCTAGTTTTAGAGCTTTGTCTGTGATCAGCCTGGATGGGGACCCTAGTTTTAGAGCTTTGTCTGTGATCAGCCTGGATGGGGACTCTAGTTTTAGAGCTTTGTCTGTGATCAGCCTGGGTGGGGACTAGTTTTAGAGCTTTGTCTGTGGTCAGCCTGGATGGGGACCCTAGTTTTAGAGCTTTGTCTGTGGTCAGCCTGGATGGGGACTCTAGTTTTAGAGCTTTGTCTGTGGTCAGCCTGGATGGGGACTCTAGTTTTAGAGCTTTGTCTGTGGTCAGCCTGGATGGGGACCTAGTTTTAGAGCTTTGTCTGTGGTCAGCCTGGATGGGGACCCTAGTTTTAGAGCTTTGTCTGTGGTCAGCCTGGATGGGGTCTTTAGTTTTAGAGCTTTGTCTGTGTCTTTATTCTTAGTGGTTTGTTTTGGGGAAGGGGAAGGGGAAGGGGAAGGGGATGCATCCAAAGGGCGAAGGAGACCTAAAGTTAAACGCGGAAATACCGGAGGAATCTTGTTCCTAAGAAATGAAGGAAAAGGAAAATCAAAGGAAAAGAGAAATACAAGGTAGATGGAAAAACAAAACAAAAACAAAACAAAAACAAAAAACACAATGGGGAATTCCAATGAGTATTATTTAAATCATTCTTACGCAAGGAGTACATCTAAAGAAAAACAAAAACAAAAGGCAAACGAGGCAGAGAAGACGAAAAACAAAAGCAACGAACTTAAAAAAAGAAAAGAAGAAAAAACAAAATAATAAAAAAACAGATCCATGATAATCCCGACTGATATCCATAATGGATTACCTGATGAACCTGTGAGCATAGAACATAACGACGTTGAACCTCCCAGTCCGGGACAGTTCCTTCAGAAGGACGTAAGTGACAAGGAACCCGCTGAGGAAGAAGAACGTGTCCACGCTGAAGAAGGCGTTACTCACTATCTGGTACCAGAAACCTGAAGTTTTCTGTAAGAAAGGATGGGAAAAAAAAATATATATATATATATATATATATATATATATATATATATATATATATATATATATATATATATACATACACACACACACACACACACACACATATATATATTTATATATATATATATATATATATATATATATATATATATATATATATATATATATATATATATATATATATATATATATATATAAGAAACACCGACAAGACAGAGAGAGGAATTATTAACAGATTAAAACAGAATGATGCTAAAAGAACTCACTGGAAACATCATTAACATATTGGCAGCAAAGGAAGCAGTTGCTGAGTGCTGGTGGCCGTAGACGACCCAGATCATGGACAGGACTCTGAGGATAGGAGAGGGAAATGAGGCTGGGTACGCACGCACACACTCACTCACTCACTCATACACTCACAAACACACACACACACACACACGAACACACACACACACACACACACATACACACACATACACTCACAAACACACACACACACACACACACGAACACACACACACACACACACACACACACACACACACGAACACAAACACACACACACACACACACACGCATTAACGCACACACATACATACACTGCAACACACATAATGACAGGTCTGTGTGCTTCAGCATTGCCAAACATTTACCAATTGCGTTTCTTTCTGTTATCACTAGCATAATATGGCAGTCATCAAGACCACTCCCTCTGGCCATCAGGGTTGGCCGACGAGGCTACAAAGAATCTATTGGCCTACTTCTTGAACTTTCCTTTGAAGGAATGCAGGCCCTCGAAGAAGGAGGGAGAGAGATGGGGAGGAATTCAGGTACCCTTAGGGGAGGAGGGAGAGAAGGGGAGAGGGAATGCAGGCTCCCTTGGCGAAGGAGGGAGAGAAGGGGAGAGGGAATTGTGGGTGCCTTTAGGGAGGAGGGAGAGAAGGGGAGAGGGGAATGCAGGCTCCCGGCGAAGGAGGGAGAAGGAGAGGGACGCAGGCTCCTTAGGGAGGAGGGAGAAGGGGGAGGGAATGCAGTATCCTTAGGGGAGGAGGGAAAGAGAAGGGGAGAGGGAATGCAGGCTCCCTTGGCGAAGGAGGGAGAGAAGGGGAGAGGGAATGCAGGCTCCCTTAGGGGAGGAGGGAGAGAAGGGGGGAGGGAATGCAGGTACCTTAGGGGGAGGAGGGGAGAGGAAGGGGAGAGGGCACTGGGTGGCCCCCTTGGCGAAGGAGGGAGAGAAGGGGAGAGGAATTCAGGAATTCTTAGGGGAGGAGGGAGAGAAGGGGAGAGAATGTTGGCTCCCTAAGGAAGGAGGGAGAGAAGGGGAGAGGGAATTCAGGTACCCTTAGGGGAGGAGGGAGAGAAGGGGGGAGGGAATGCAGGCTCCCTTGGCGAAGGAGGGAGAGAAGGGGAGAGGGAATTCAGGTACCCTTAGGGGAGGAGGGAGAGAAGGGGAGAGGGAATGTGCTGGCCCTTAGGGGAGGAGGGAGAGAAGGGGAGAGGGAATGCAGGCTCCCTTGGCGAAGGAGGGAGAGAAGGGGAGAGGGAATGCTGGCTCCCTTGGCGAAGGAGGGAGAGAAGGGGAGAGGGAATGCTGGCTCCCTTGGCGAAGGAGGGAGAGAAGGGGAGAGGGAATGCAGGCTCCCTTGGCGAAGGAGGGAGAGAAGGGGAGAGGGAATGCAGGCTCCCTTGGCGAAGGAGGGAGAGAAGGGGAGAGGGAATGCAGGCTCCCTTGGCGAAGGAGGGAGAGAAGGGGAGAGGGAATGCAGGCTCCCTTAGGGGAGGAGGGAGAGAAGGGGAGAGGGAATGCAGGCCCCTTTGGCGAAGGATAGAGAAGGGGAGAGGGAATGCAGGGCCCCTGACAGAAAGGAGGGAGAGAAGGGGAGAGGGAATGCAGGCTCCCTTGGCGAAGGAGGGAGAGAAGGGGAGAGGGAATGCAGGCTCCCTTGGCGAAGGAGGGAGAGAAGGGGGGAGGGAATGCAGGCTCCCTTGGCGAAGGAGGGAGAGAAGGGGAGAGGGAATGCAGGCTCCCTTGGCGAAGGAGGGAGAGAAGGGGGGAGGGAATGCAGGCTCCCTAAGGAAGGGAGGGAGAGAAGGGGGGAGGGAATGCTGGCTCCCTTGGCGAAGGAGGGAGAGAAAGGGAGAGGGAATTCAGGTACCCTTAGGGGAGGAGGGAGAGAAGGGGCGAGGGAATGCAGGCATCCTTAGGGGAGGAGGGAGAGAAAGGGAGAGGGAATTCAGGTACCCTTAGGGGAGGAGGGAGAGAAGGGGGGAGGGAATGCTGGCTCCCTTGGCGAAGGAGGGAGAGAAAGGGAGAGGGAATTCAGGTACCCTTAGGGGAGGAGGGAGAGAAGGGGGAGGAATGCAGGCTCCCTTGGCGAAGGAGGGAGAGAAGGGGAGAGGGAATGCTGGCTCCTTGGCGTAGGTAGCAATTCAGGTACCCTTAGGGGAGAGAGAAGGGGGGAGGAATGCAGGCATCCCTGGGGGAGGAGGGAGAGAAAGGGAGAGGGAATGCAGGCTCCCTTGGCGAAGGAGGGAGAGAAAGGGAGAGGGAATGCAGGCTCCCTTAGGGGGAGGAGGAGAGAAGGGAGAGGGAATGCAGGCCCCTTTAGGGGGAGGAGGGGAGAGAAGGGGAGAGGGGAATGCTGGCTCCCTTGGCGAAGGAGGAGAGAAAGGAGAGGGAATTCAGGCTCCTTGGCGAAGGAGGGAGAGAAGGGAGAGGGAATGCAGGCTCCCTTAGGGGGAGGAGGAGAGAAGGGGGAGGGAATGCAGGCCCCTGGCGAAGGAGGGAGAGAAGGGGGGAGGGAATGCAGGCATCCTTAGGGGAGGAGGGAGAGAAAGGGAGAGGGAATTCAGGCTCCCTTGGCGAAGGAGGGAGAGAAGGGGAGAGGGAATGCAGGCTCCCTTAGGGGAGGAGGGAGAGAAGGGGAGAGGGAATGCAGGCTCCCTTGGCGAAGGAGGGAGAGAAGGGGAGAGGGAATGCAGGCTCCCTTAGGGGAGGAGGGAGAGAAGGGGGGAGGGAATGCAGGCTCCCTTGGCGAAGGAGGGAGAGAAGGGGAGAGGGAATGCAGGCTCCCTTATGAAGGAGGGAGAGAAGGGGAGAGGGAATGCAGGCTCCCTTGGCGAAGGAGGGAGAGAAGGGAGAGGGGAATGCAGGCTCCCTTGGCGAAGGAGGGAGAGAAGGGGGGAGGGAATGCAGGCTCCCTTGGCGAAGGAGGGAGAGAAGGGGAGAGGGAATGCAGGCTCCCTTGGCGAAGGAGGGAGAGAAGGGGAGAGGGAATGCTGGCTCCCTTGGCGAAGGAGGGAGAGAAAGGGAGAGGGAATTCAGGTACCCTTAGGGGAGGAGGGAGAGAAGGGGAGAGGGAATGCAGGCTCCCTTGGCGAAGGAGGGAGAGAAGGGGAGAGGGAATTCAGGTACCCTTAGGGGAGGAGGGAGAGAAGGGGAGAGGGAATGCAGGCTCCCTTGGCGAAGGAGGGAGAGAAGGGGAGAGGGAATTCAGGTACCCTTAGGGGAGGAGGGAGAGAAGGGGAGAGGGAATGCTGGCTCCCTTGGCGAAGGAGGGAGAGAAAGGGAGAGGGAATTCAGGTACCCTTAGGGGAGGAGGGAGAGAAGGGGGGAGGGAATGCAGGCTCCCTTGGCGAAGGAGGGAGAGAAGGGGAGAGGGAATGCAGGCTCCCTTAGGGGAGGAGGGAGAGAAGGGGAGAGGGAATGCTGGCTCCCTTGGCGAAGGAGGGAGAGAAAGGGAGAGGGAATTCAGGTACCCTTAGGGGAGGAGGGAGAGAAGGGGAGAATGGTAAGCTCCCTTGGCGAAGAGGGGAGAAGGAGAGGGGAATGCAGGGCTCCCTTAGGGGAGGAGGGAGAGAAGGGGAGAGGGAATGCAGGCTCCCTTGGCGAAGGAGGGAGAGAAGGGGAGAGGGAATGCAGGCTCCCTTAGGGGAGGAGGGAGAGAAGGGGAGAGGGAATGCTGGCTCCCTTGGCGAAGGAGGGAGAGAAGGGGAGAGGGAATGCAACCAAGGATTTCCCTGCACCACGACCGTTTTTCAACATTGCATTGCTATTGAATGAGGCAAGAAGACAGATAGATGCCCGACAGCTGAAGACCATAGATGATTCATCCTCTCAATTGGATTAACTGAAGGTGGCAGGAAGTTCATGACCTTTGGCTGCAGATACTCACCCTTGACCTTCTCTTGTCTAATGTCATTAACTATGCAACTTGCTATAGGTAATACGGCATTCCCTGACTTGATAATTTTGCAATTGCCTCCAGGAGCCATGAAGACCGCGAACTAAAGCATTTATTGATAAAGGGGGGGTGGGGGGTGGGGGGGAAGGGCGCCCTGTTAACCAAATGATAGTGCTAATCACTTCATCACAGATTTGGATAAATGGAGAACATGGCTGATTCCTTGGGTTGCCGTAATGACATAGGGAGGTACATGATTTTGAAAACTTCCTCACTTCAACTTCAAGCACTCGAATCAAATGTTTTATTATTATTATTATTATTATTATTATTATTATTATTATTATTGTTATTATTATTTTTCCAAACCAATATCTATCTATTGTTATCATTATTATAATTATTATTATTATTATTATCATCATTATTGTTATTATTATTATTATTATTATCATTATTATTATTATTATCATTATTATTATTATTATTATCATTGTTGTTATTATTATTATTATTATTATCATTATTATTATTTTCATTATTGTTATTATTATCATTATTATTATTATTATTATTATTATTATTATTATCACCATCATTATGATAATAATAATTATTATTACTATTATTATTATCATCATTATCATTATTATTATTATCATTATCACCATCATTATGATAATAATTATTATTATTACTATTATTATTATCATCATTATCATTATTATTCTCACTATTACCATTATTATTATTATTATTATCATTATTATTATTATTTATACAAATAAATATTTTTGGCCGATTGTGTGCTATATGCCCAATCCATTACCTCGTGTATCCTAATATAAAAGGTGTTCATATTGCGAGATGCAGGTGACTTACGTCGGCTGCAGCGCCAGGATCCGGCGTAGAGGTGAAGAAATTGTTGAGGAACACGAGGTCCTTCCACCAGTTGACGACGCAGCCCTTCCTTGTGTATTCCCAGCCGTCCTTCATGGGTCCTGAGACGAAGTAGCGAGCCACCGTGGCGAAGAGACCCGTCGCTATGGCAATGGGGGGCAGCAACCTGGATGGGGACTAGTTTTAGAGCTTTGTCTGT
>BOPN01003423.1:22483-34983 GCA_017312705.2 Penaeus japonicus | reverse complement strand
TCTTGGTTGCTGGGGAAGTGACGGCCATGCTCTCTCTTCTGGGCGTTTCTGGCGTCTGCTATTTGCTTCTGAGCTTCCGAAGCGGAGTTCTTGGGCGACCGCATTCCGGGCCTCGTTTCGTGGTTCTTGGCGTTCCGTAACCTGCTTGATAACCTTATACATACAGGGCCAAAGGAAGAGGGAAAGAAAGACGAACAGAGAGTGGGGGAGGGGGTGTGCATAGATTAATATTTCATAATATTTATTATTATTTTCTTTCTTTGACTTTGCAATTTTTTTAAAGTTGATTTTATTTTTTCTAATAAAAATAGATAAAGAAGGGACAACTTAGAGGGAGTGGCAACCGGCAAAGGTTCACTTAAACCACTGAAAATCTCAGAATAAATAAGAGACGATACTACAATACAGTTAACGGTTGTGCAAATAACTATCATAGTATTGTATCAACAAACTTAGGGCGATAAAAGAATTATTGTGGGTGGCACTGAGTCGTCCTACCGAATTAATATCTGAATTCATTAATTCGTTTTATGCCATGACACTGTCGTAGTGTCAAGTATGTTCGTAAACAAAATTATAAGTAGTTAATGCAAGAGTAAGAGAATATATTGTTAGTTTATAGACATACAGTGCTAATGACTATCCACTTTTACTTTTGACAATCTAAGGGCGACAAAAAGAATATTGTGGATGGAGCGTCCTCTACCGAGTTACTGTGAATTCATTCATTTTATGCCATGGCACAATTTCAGTGTCAAGGGTGTTTGTGAACAGAAGTGTGGGATGAGCTAATGCAAGGTAAGAAGGGTAGACGATGCGTCTACAGTGAGGAAAGTGTTCGTGAGTTGTGGAAGTGAACGTGAGTGACACAGAGTGTGAGTATATGTATGTATGAGTGAGTAAGATGTGTTATTTCAAGTTCGTATGGAATTATTCCATCTAAATAAAAAAAATTAAGATAAATACTTTAATGATATTAACATATAATCTCAGTACTCATATAATAATTAGCTATTATAATATCAACTTCGTAGATGATAATAAATTCGCATTCGACCTTTGCGAATTATAATGATAATAATAATGAGGGACATACCCGAATTGAGATTATTCCGTTCAGTCTGCAACCGGAAGTACAAACGTGCATGTGCAAACGTCTTACGGAAACCCTTTGCGTCTGCGGCTGTATCTTGGGAAACGTTTTACGCTAAACTGCTTTGACCGGCGAAGTTATAGCTTAAGCGAAAAGTATGAATTCGCACCAGAATCATACAAATAATGAAAAAAGTTTGATAATCATGAAGTTTATCCGAGACGAGATTTTTTTTTTTTTTTTGTGTGCAATAATTAACTCGTTGGATAAGACTTACAGCGAAACGAAGTGTCTTATTGCAATTCTAGTTTTGTGGCTCAATGTCGGGAAAGTCTTTTACGGCTTATTGCGTGTGTTCGAAGTGTGACTTACTTAAGCTTAACTAATGTATATGATAAGTGAAGAAAATGAATAAAATTCGAATTTGCCATTTTAACGAGTCGATTTAAAATACACCAAATACGAACTAATTGAGAATGATATTAGATTATAGCTATTTAATATGAAAAGCAAAGGGAGAAAGCATAATTCATTTTCCATATTCCATAATGCTCATTATCAAAATTAATCAAAATTAATCAGAAATTAAAGGAAAGAGGGAACAGTTCGTTTTTTTTTTACTACCGTATATCTCTCTCACAACATGATTGCAAAGATTCAACAAACCCAAATAAACCTTATCTGATTATGCAACGAATCCCACACGGTTGAGAAGGAACGTCAGTCTTCAAGATAGCGGTTTTATGAGACATCGGGATTGACAAGGCTAGTTTGATAAGTTTTTCTGGAGGTTTCATCATCGTACCGTGGAGGCCTTGCTTGTCAATTAAACAATAAAAGCAAATGATATATTCCTACTCGTGTTTGAACATCGATGAGGGAGGGAGGAGGGAGGGTACAGAGGGGGGAGGGAGGAGGGAGGGTACAGAGGGGGGAGGGAAAAAAGTGAAAGCGCGTGACCTGATATCTGTACCGAGGGTCAGTCAGGTAGCGGGGGTTGGGGGGAGGGGGGGGGGGGTATGCGACGCGGCGGCTTTTCTACGGTACGTGCAATAGTCGTGCATGTGAGGGGCAAGGGGGGGGGGGATTTATTAGTGGAATATTAGTTAAAATACTAACGAACTTTCAGGCTCATGTAGTTTACATACACAGGGAGTTGTAGAATTATAGAATTCGATAATACAAACGAGTGATTAACGAATGAAAAAAAAAAAAAAATTATGTAGCATCATAGAAAGAATTGAAACACGAAATTACTTTCTTTTAAGTCATTTTACGGCAAACTATGCAATACATTTAACAAAATTATTAAATGAATAGTTCGATCACCGATAAGAATGTAATTACGATGTTGAAAGTGTGAGAGAAACAAAAAACAAAAAACACTTTGCCTAACAGAGAACGTTTGAACTTCTTTGATTGTTAAAGCACATAAGCACACATACATGGGGGACATAGAGAAAATAGAGAAATAAGGAGAATTGGCCCATTGTATGTACTTACGGTTTTGTGAAGAATGTCGAGCGGAAACATTTCGGAGGGAAGTTTAAGTTCAAGTTCAAGTTCAAGTTCAAGTTCAAGTTCAAGTTTAAGTTTAAGTTTAAGTTTAAGTTTAAGTGCGCGGGTGTGGAGGAGTCCATCTTGTCCTTCAATCTTGACCTTCCTTGATCGCTACGAAGCCTTGCCTTACGCGTCCAAATCTTGAGGTTGGAATTGCCTGGGTGTTCGTGCGGCCTTGCGCCCCAACACATTCTTGCGATGTTAGGTTGCCATTACCGGAACTCTGGCTGCTCTGCACTCGTGGCAGGTATCTTGGGGTGAGGAACGAAATCCCATGAGAGATCGCATGGCGAGTGAAGTTTTCGTAGATTTTCGGACACAGGTACGGTTGCTAGCCGAAAGGTAGTTTTTTCAATTGCTGCAATCACTTAGTGTGGAGGGATGCAGAATGGACTGTTTCCTCTTTGTAAGGATAAGGATAAGGCAGATTTGCGGAGCAGATGCTACGCCGGGCTTGTATGCACTGAGGCGAGCCCGCCTGTGCCAGCGTGTGCCGACTCGTGAGAGAATGTGCCAACGAGTGTTGACTCGATCTGAGCTTGGTCCTTACCCAACGCAGTGCCCAGCTACGTCAGTAACCGCCAGGTGACAGTGGAAACTCACGAGCTTGGACGGGGCTCGATCTGCCGACCACGGGGATATGAAGTTGACACGCTACCACTGAGCTACCAGACGGCTTAGCGGCCAAGGTGCTATGTTAATATTTACTTGGTAGCGATGTCTTGGCGGACGTCTTCTGTTCGGCTGCGTGTCTCACGGGGAGTCAGAGGCAGGGGAGCTGACCACTCCCCGCCGTGAGGGAGCGTGTCCCTGACAGAGTCTGTGTCCGAGGGGAGAATGTCCAAGTGTGAGATTGAGGCTCCGAGTGACCTGCATATAAAATTTTTCACCAATTTGTATTTGTTACTCGGCCCTCTTCCTATACCTCACTTCGTACATCTGAAATCTTTATCATATATGAGAAAGATTGAGAGAGAGAGAGAGAGATTGAGAAAGATTAGGAGAGAGAGATATTGAGAAAGATTGAGAGAGAGAGAGAGAGAGAGAGAGACTGAGAAAGATTAGGAGAGAGAGAGATATTGAGAAAGATTGAGAGAGAGAGAGAGAGAGAGAGAGAGAGAGAGAGAGAGAGAGAGAGAGAGAGAGAGAGAGAGAGAGAGAGAGAGAGAGAGAGAGAGAGAGAGAGAGAGAGAGAGAGAGAGAGAGAGATTGAGAAAGAGTGAGAGAGAGAGAGAGAGAGAGATTGAGAAAGATTAGGAGAGAGAGAGAGAGATATTAAGAAAGATTGAGAGAGAGAGGGAGAGAGAGAGTGAGATAGAGATTGAGAAAGATTGAGAAAGAGAGAGAGAGAGATTGAGAAAGATTAAGAGAGAGAGAGAGAGAGAGAGAGAGAGAGAGAGAGAGAGAGAGAGAGAGAGAGAGAGAGAGAGAGAGAGAGAGAGAGAGAGAGAGAGAGAGAGAGAGAGAGAGAGAGAGAGAGAGAGAGAGAGAGAGAGAGAGAGAGATTGAGAAAGATTAAGAGAGAGAGAGTGATTGAGAAAGATTAAGAGAGAGAGAGAGAGAGAGAGAGAGAGAGAGAGAGAGAGAGAGAGAGAGAGAGAGAGAGAGAGAGAGAGAGAGAGAGAGAGAGAGAGAGAGAGAGAGAGAGAGAGAGAGAGAGAGAGAGAGAGAGAGAGAGAGAGAGAGAGAGAGAGGGAGAGAGAGAGAGAGAGAGAGAGAGAGAGAGAGAGAGAGAGAGAGAGAGAGAGAGAGAGAGAGAGAGAGAGAGAGAGAGAGAGAGAGAGAGAGAGAGAGAGAGAGAGAGAGAGAGAGAGAGATTGAGAAAGATTGAGAGAGAGAGAGAGAGAGAGAGAAAGATTGAGAGAGAGAGAGAGAGAGAGAGAGAGAGAGAGAGAGAGAGAGAGAGAGAGAGAGAGAGATTGAAAAAGATTAAGAGAGAGAGAGGTTGAGAAAGATTAAGAGAGAGAGAGAGAGAGGATGCGAGAGAGAGAGAGAGAGAGAGAGAGAGAGAGAGAGAGAGAGAGAGAGAGAGAGAGAGAGAGAGAGAGAGAGAGAGAGAGAGAGAGAGAGAGAGAGAGAGAGAGAGAGAGAGAGAGAGAGAGAGAGAGAGAGAGAGAGAGAGAGAGAGAGAGAGAGAGAGAGAGAGAGAGAGAGAGAGAGAGAGAGAGAGAGAGAGAGAGAGAGAGAGAGGATGCGAGAGATAGATAGAAAGAGAGAGAGAGATTGAGAAAGATTGATAGAGAGAGAGAAAGAGATTGAGAAAGATTGAGAGAGAGAGAGATTGAGAAAGAGATGAGAGAGAGAGAGAGAGAGTGAGAAAGATTGAGAGAGAGAGAGAGAGATTGAGAGATTAAAGAGAGAGAGAGAGAGAGAGAGAGAGAGAGAGAGAGAGAGAGAGAGAGAGAGAGAAAGATTAAGAGAGAGAGAGAGAAAGAAAGATTAAGAGAGAGAGAGAGAGAGAGAGAGAGATTAAGAGAGAGAGAGAGAAAGAGAAAGATTAAGAGAGAGAGAGAGAGAGAGAGATTGAGAAAGATTAAGAGAGAGAGAGAGAGATTGAGAAAGATTAAGAGAGAGAGAGAGAGAGAGATTGAGAAAGATTAAGAGAGAGAGAGAGAGAGATTGAGAAAGATTGAGAGAGAGAAAAAAAAAGCACGGGAATTATATAGGACAATCGCGAATAAAAAAAAAATGATACGCAGCCGGGTGGGGCCGGGGGCGCCGCCACAGAGATAAGAACACCGGGAAGGAATCATAAGGAGGAGTCCTAAGCAACCGCCCTGTGGTATTCCCGAGTCCTGGGGATTGAATCCGCACACATCATCGTGCATCTGGCAATGTATCATGCTACGTGATACTGCCGATAGCTGAGGGTTGATTAATGTGTACTTGGTTACCTTGGGACCTTTTTCTCTTCCCTATTGTGTTTTGTGGAATTTAGTGATAATCATGTGGCAATCCCATCATATGAGGGTATATATTTTGGTAGGCCTAAATGTGGAAATGTAGATTACAACTTCATTTGTAAGTGGTTTCTTTGTCGAGGGTCGTATTGGGTTAGAGGGAAGACACTGCTTTGTCTTCTTTGGAAGTATTTCGAGTTTTTGGTTATCTTTACATACCAGTGCAGATCCTTGTAATTTATAGGGTATTTGTGGTGCACTATGGATGTGTGTGTGTGTGTGTGTATGTGTGTGTGTGTGTGTGTGTGTGCGTGTGTGTGTGTGTGTGTGTGTTTGTTTGTGTGTGTGTTTATTGTCTTTTACTTTCTGCGCATGCATGTACTCACGCACGCGCACACACACACACAAGTATTTTCCTACTTTAGAGACATCCTACCTGCAGGTCGTGCTCGGTGCAGGCGTCGGGCATGCAGGTGCTGTAGGTCTTGGAGGGCGCGGGCTCGAGCCGGGTGGGGAGCCGCACCTGCGGCTCCGGGCAGCGGCCGAGGGCGCCGCCGCCGCAGCCTCCGTCGCCGCGCAGCTGGCCTCCTGCGGTGGCGTTGTCGCTGGAAAGGGACGGGAGTGAACAGCGGAGGAGGGGCGGCGCGCCAGGAAGGACTTTTTTCTCTCATATTCATATTCCCACGCCCCCCCCCTCCCCCTTCCCCCCTACAAGGTCACCCTCGGACGTACAAGACGGAGACTCTGCAGAACTTGCCCCGGATGCTGCGGTCCGGGGACGAGGCGGAGATGCACTCGTCGAACACGCCCTCCAGCGCCCAGTTGCCGACGTACAGCCCGTCGGGGACCTTCGCCCACGAGTCCACGACTGCGGGAGGAGGAAGGGCGGTCTGAGGCGCCCCCCTCGGGCCGGGGGGAGGTGCTTTTGAGGGGGAGGGATTGACTCACTATCTCTCGGACCAGGGGGGGAATTTTTTTTTTTTTTTTTTTTTTTTTTGAGGGGGTTGTCTCACCGTCTGCTCTCCGAGGAAGGCCAAGCGGGGAGGACCTTTGGCTCGGTTGCGACATGCGCTCTCGTGATCGAAGGTGAAAAGGATGGCAGAAATGGTGGTTCAGTAGACATGAACGACAGACAGACGGGGAAGCGGAGACAGACAGACAGACAGACAGAGAGAGAGGCGACCAAGAGGAAAGGCCGAAGGAAACATCGGTGAGGAAAGTGCCACGAGAAGCAAGTTCCATGAGACCCGCCTGGCCGCCCAGCAGACACCGTCGCCAGCAGGACTCCAACGGCCAGGCCTTCTGGCAGTTCACGGCACCTCCGCCCGGCAGGCCATGTCATCCAGTGGCCGCCCTCTCCTCGCGCCATAGCCACGCCTCTCCGCCGGGAGCTCTGAGGGCGGGAGAGGAGCTGCCCGCTGCGCCAGCCACGCCTCCGCCGGGAGCTCTGAGGGCGGGAGAGGAGCTGCCCGCTGCGCCACCCACGCTTCCGCCGGGAGCTCTGAGGGCGGGAGAGCAGCCAGTCACTTCGGGGAAATGCATCGCATGGATGAGCTATAGTTAGTTGGTGACAGACAAATTACCACAGAAATGTTTAATAAATGACTCTATATTAATATACCCTTTTAGCTCTCACGGTGGACGCAATAGAAACAAGGCAATAGATCCACTAATGAAAAACAACAGGAATGAACACATTTCCTAATAAGAGCACTGGAAGCAACATTTGCAAGTGTTCTTTTAAGAGCAATGCAGATAGTAATTATAATAGTTATAGGGACAGGGCTTAATTCCCGACTCGCAACCGTTAAACAAACTACCGAAAGAGCAATTCAGTATTCTAGAGGGCGAGGCGGTTGCTGAAGGTATAGACGTGTGTCGAAACAGTAAAATCATAATAATAATCACAAACGAAGCTCTCTTTGCCATAGACAAACATGCTCTAAACAAACGGCCGGTATCTACTACCACTTCCGGCATAGTTGTAGTTCTGCTACAACTACTTATTAAGTGAAAATTAAAAAAAAAAAAAAAATAAATGTTATAACTATATTTACGACGATCGGTATCAAAGCAAGTGCACTGTTGACTAAGTTACCCCTAAAGCAAGAATCATGCATTATATTTATACATATATGCATGAAGCATAACAGAGACAAAAAAAAAAAAAAAAAAAAAAAAAAAAAGAGACAACGTGACTGCTACACTTGTTCAGATCGTCCACCAGTTTTGGGTGCAACAGATATGCTATAACGTCCATTCCAAATTATTAGAAAATGAGTGATTATTATCGCAATAGAATAGCTCCGTACTACTTAACGTTTTCTGTGCTCCCAAAATTCAATTTTGTATTGCATATTAGTTTTAGTTTTCTTCAGACTGTTCCTTAATGCCCCACACTTAACCCTCATAACCCGACGTAAATATCATGGTAGCAAGCCATACCCATGGGGAAGACCTTGAATGTGATACCTGCTAACCGATAGGCCGGCTTAAGGCGGTAGTTAGCACAGGACCAGTGCAAGGAAAATGTTAAATACACTTTCTTCCAAGGTGCACAGTCTCCCAGCCACTGGAACTAGCTCGTTACGTGAGCTCATCGACTCGAGTCCAGCAGAATTTAACTTTTTAGACTTTATTTCAAAGCTACGACGTAGAACAGCGACCGTGAGGCATCTCGCGTCTTAGAAGAACACGTATATCTTAGAAGAACTTACAAGAACATCTCGCGTCTTAGAAGAACACGTATATATATCATGGCCCAGTATTCCTGATTAACAGACTAGTTGCTTCGGTTGGGTAGATTTACAATGAAAAAAAGCCATGCATATAGGCCTATCGTTCCCTAAAATACAGACGAGGTCCATCGAGTAAAGTTGGATAAGATAGAAGACTGGAGTGTGAGCGCTCAATAATAATACTGTATGTAATGCGTTTTCAATACTTGGCTGTATCTGTATCATGAATCCTTATACTTACAGGTTATATTATATGATATATATAGGTTATATTATAGGATATATATAGGTTATATATATATAGATGATATATTATATGATATATATAGGTTAGATTATATGATATTCTACTGTAGAATATGAGTGTCATTACGTAAGATCATCATGAATGCTGGCGGATACTAGCAAGTGGAGTCACATGGTTTATCGTAAGGCTGATAATCTTCATCGCATTGACACTCAATTTAAATTACTCTCTCTCTCTCTCTCTCTCTCTCTCTCTCTCTCTCTCTCTCTCTCTCTAACCTTTTATATCTCTCTGTCGAAGAGTACGCTAATCCCACCCTTACTGCTCGGAAACATTTTTTATGCTTTTATTTTTATACCTTTATATGTAATTATGTCTTCTTTGTATTCAAAATGCTTGTTAGAAGATGCTCAATCGCTGTCACTATACATGTAGTCATTACTAATTTCGGTATTCAGATAATCCTTTTATTTCAGTAATTCTAACTTCTACCTATCACGAGGCCTCTGCTCACATAAATATGAGAATTTCATTCAACTCTATATCTCTGTGGTTTCCTTAATCTTAAGTCCCGGATACCACTTAAAGTGTATCCTGTATCTTTATCGCGATAACATCACGTGGTTAACAAACATCTGAATTTGTTTTCGTGGGAGTTTTTCCTTTTTCTTCTTCTTCTTCTTCTTCTTCTTCTTCTTCTTCAGAATGAGATGTATCAGCGCTCTATTCAACATGAAAATGAAGCATAAATGATGTTCACCCACATCCCAATACAACCCTGCTCAGGCTGTCATGTCAACTATAATTACGTAATTGATGCAAAATGTTTATACTTCAACATTTCCATTAATTAACCGGCCATTTCTAATTACCCATTTCTAATTCCCTGTTCGGGGAATCCAGCTATTTCTGCGTTTCTGCAAATCTGAAACAATGCGACACTGTAAGATATAGTGTACTAAGGTGTGTGACCTTGGTGACCTACACACCCTTATTCTTTTTCAGTCTATTTCAGTCTATCTGATAATATTAGCTCCATCGTTTTATATATAATGCAGGATGTCAGAGATACAAGTCTGTAACCTCCAACTGATTTTGGAATAGGTATTATAATAGCTTTTTTCCAGGCCTTGAGTAATCTAGCCGCCGCGTTGATCATATTACATAATCATATCAGAGAGCTATCTCTCTCTCTCTCTCTCTCTCTCTCTCGCCCTCTGTCTCTTTTTCTCTCTCCCGCCCCCCCCCCCCTCTCTCTCTCTCTCTCTCTCTCTCTCTCTCTCTCTCGCCCTCTGTCTCTTTTTCTCTCTCCCCCCCCCCCATCTTTCTCTCTCTCTCTCTCGCCCTCTGTCTCTTTATCTCTCTCCCGCCCCCCCATCTCTCTCTCTCTCTCTCTCGCCATCTGTCTCTTTTTCTCCCCCCCCCCTCTCTCTCTCTCTCGCCCTCTGTCTCTTTTTCTCTCTCCCCCCCCCCATCTCTCTCTCTCTCTCTCTCTCTCTCTTCTTCTCCCGCCCCCATCTCTCTCTCTCATGTTTGCTAATGAGTTTAGACTATCATAAGTAACGCCATCTTCCCTGGTGAAGAGTTTCGCTCTCTTGACTCCATTTAGGAGTCAGTGTGTAGTTATTATCTGACAAGAAGATACCGCAGTCCATGTTTACGGATGAAAGAACCTGTCCTTATCTTTCGGCTTCCCATGCAAAGTGGCACGAGTGCTTTGAGGGAGATGATTTTGCTTATTTCTCTCAAATGTGTTTGCTTGACTCTTCCTCTGGGTGTGGATGGCCGATGGTGTGTGTTTTTTTTTTTTTATGTCTTGCCTCTCACTTTGATTATGTGATGCCATAGTTCTTTGAGACTTTTTACTTTCCTCAATATTTTGCACATACTCTGACCAATACTTTTCCCTGGGTCTAGTGTGATAGTATTTCTTAATTAAGCGAGCATAGCGTGGTCTAGAGATATGCGAGGCGAGAGACATTCGAAAATACCGACAAAGTTCTGCTGTGATAGATTTATATATTTTTAAAATGTGCCTATAGTATTATACATTTATTTCTATCGTTTGCATGTCACTAAGTACTTAATGTTGTTGTCATAAGTTATTGTATTCCTTTAATGTGATGTGGCATGCCCTGGAATACAAGAGAGTGTGTTGTTTTCCACATTTATGTTTTATATCGATCATAGAATGTTGGAACCAGAGGCGTTTTTGTTGTTGTTGTCGTTGTTCTACGAAACGGCGGCAAGGATGAGACCCTCTCTTTATTTTGTGCTTCATTTCGTGATTCAAAAACCTATATAATACTTAACGGTTTGTTTACTTCAAGCCCTCGATTGCGCATCCGCGGGCTGTAGCAGAAAGAAGTGACAACCCTTGATGACATGGCGGAGTGAGATGTTTACGACTGGAGGCCGTCTCACACAGCGCAGTGCGTGTTTTCTGGTGAGAAAGTGCAGTGCGGTGTCTGTTTTGAGTGACTGCCTTTGGAGTTGGTGGAGTGCCAGAGGAGTTGGACCCCACGACTGGCTGCGTCCCTACAGAAGCGGTGATCAGCTGAGACGGACACGTTGCTCACGACGGTCAGAGTCTTGCTTGCTGTGTTCTTCTTCTCTCTTGCTGCGCTCTTCTTCCTTCTGATTCCTGCGGACTTCTTCCTCCCTCCGGCTCTGGGTGTCCTCCTTCCGGCGTTCCTGGTCTATCTGGATCATATCCTGCAGCAACGAGGTCAGACCAGAGGCTGAAGCAGAGGCGGTCTCAGTCGGCAAGGTTGAAGAAAGGTAGGTGTGTGTGTGTGTGTCGAGGGAGGGAGGGGGGGGGGGGGTGCTCAGGTCATGCGAGGCGAGAGATATTATGACACTCTATCCACGCTTCCCTTCTTTTCTCCCCACCTATCTTTGATATGATTAGGAACATATTCTCTTTTTTTTCCCGCCTGCCTCTTTTAGCCCACTCCTTGTGTGCCATCCCCAACATCTGCGTACACCCTCTAAGTATCTTATCATTTGCAGTATCTGTTTTTTTTCTTTCTTTCTTTCTTGCTTCGTGTTTCTTCTTTCTGTGTGAGGGACGTTGTCTTTGTAGCTAAATATCTTTCAATCGCACGTAACAAATCTTCACTAAACCTGTCTAAATGCTTGTCTTTGCAATCTGCTAGATGTCTGAGATTATAGCATCTACCAGAGATATATAGATTGGCAATATATACTTCATCTTCTTAAGATTGCAGCTTCACACATACACTGTCAATGTCGTTATTTCTAAGCGGTATCTCTAGGAGTAGTTAGGAAGGTACTGAACACATAACGTAGGTAGACACTCCCCGTGTTCGGTCTCCGGAATTTAGATGATAAGCTCTATAACCATTGACTCTGAGAGTGTCACCTTTTTATGGCCCGTGTTTCCTGGAGACAAATTACGTCTATGTCATTTTTCAACATGGAATAGTGACCAGCTGTTACTCTAGTAATTAAACTACTCACATTCCGCCACATCATTCTAGGACTACCACTTTCCATCAGAACTTTATGGTTTGCTTATAGTTGTTAAACTCCTGAAGTTACTCCCACTTTCTCTTTAATTCATCTTTTTTTTCAGAGTATGCAACAGTTATAGCTAAAAGGACGCTGTTTTTGATCCTTCCACTACACTCGGTATTATTGTTTCTTTCTTTATCATTTATTGTATTATATTTTGGTTTCTATATTTTCCTCCTTCACCGGATCACTGCTGTTGATTTTCAGTGAGTTTTTATAGGGGTTTCCTACTCCGCCTCCATCCCCCTTTTTGTTGTTTTCAAAACCACTATCCATCCCTATTGCAAGCCTTTTTTTCAATTGCATCCTTCCCCTGCACTAATTTAGGCTACATTCCAGCAATTGCAGATATCTCCTTCACATTAACCTCCTCCGTTCGGCTGTTGCCTTGTCCGATGGCGGTAACCAAGGCACCGTCCTTAGAT